>APFE031380334.1:36760-84644 GCA_000404065.3 Pinus taeda
GGGTCGATTCCCAGAATCAACCTCGAAAAGGCGGTGGGCCTGAGGGCTGCTGCAAGGCTGACAGAGGGCCTAGACTAGGGCCCCTCCACTGTCCTCAGGCCCCTTGCCTGATCGAGAGGCCTAAGGGGCATATTTAAAAAAAAAGTCTTTAAATTTTAATTTCAATTTTGTTAAATTATTTTTTAAATTTTTAATATTTTTCCTATACTTTTTTTGATAATATATATAGATACACACTTTTTGCTTTGAGTTTTTTTTTTATAAATTAACCTTTTTTATTATCTTTTTCATCAAATCATGTTTTTATCTTTAAATACTTTTATTTTTATTTTTTAATTTTTTTTTTTCGTCTATTATTTATTTTTAAGAATTTAGTATTTTTTTAAAATCTTTTCTTTTAATATTTTCTAATAAATTTATCTCCATTTTTATTATTTTTATATATTTTTAAATCTTTAATTTTTATTTAATTTATTTTCTATTCCTTGATTTTAGTGTTATTTTTTCATTTGCCTTAAATTATCTTCTTTTTTCTTTTTTAAATACTTTTTGTTTTTTTTTTTTTTTAAAATGTTTTTTTTGAGTTAATTATATATATATATATTATAATATATATACAGCTCTTGATGAAACCATAACAGTTGTTTAAAACAGTTGACCCTAAAAACTACTTTGTGATTTCCTCCGGAATAAATATTTTGTATATATATTTTTCTGTTTGAATTTTTTTGTCAATTTTTTGTCCTTTTAATTTTTTTATGTTAATATATTCCTTTTATTTATTTAGTTTTTTTTTAACTTTTTTCCTTTTTGGGTTTTTCATTTTCATTTATTTATTTTTTATTTTTTCCAGAGTCTCTATCGATCCTCGATTAGCAACTCGACCCCTTATGTGCAAATTTGATTGTTGATTTTAAAGTTTTCATTATAATGGATCAAGTTTGCCCCCACTGTGTGTCAATTTCATAATTGATTTTTAAGATCTCATTGTAATAGTTCGAGATCGCCTACACTACACGTCAATTTGATGGTTGATTTTTAAATTTTCATTATAAAGTGTCAAGTGGTCTTAGGCTAATATTTTAAAATAGCTATACTTTTAACATTTAAAAAAAAAATTACCCTTGGTATAATGACTCTTTCATTCAGGTGTTCATTTTGAAAGGTTTTTTAGTCATAATTTTTCCATAATGTCATGGTTGAAACATATTGAAAATTTAATGTTTTTTATAGTCGTGATATTTGCTTTTAATTCGATGTTTGAAAAATTGTTAAAATTTTAAGGTTTTTCTAAGTCACGATATTTTGTCTTTATTGATATGATTGAAAAAAATTATATGTATTTTATCTTTAACATCATGGCTGAAAATTGTTCAAATTTTAAGGTTTTTTAGAGACATGATATTTTATCTTTAATGTCATGCTTGAAAATTGTTTGAATTTTAAGGTTTTTCAGAGTCTTGATATTTTATCTTTAATGTCATTGCTAAAAAAATGTTGAAAATTTACCCCGAAAAAAAAAATTTATTCTAGCATCAACACTTTTCATTTTCAAGGTGTGTTTTGCACCAAAAAATGGTTTTTACTATCATTTTTAAAAGTATTCAAAATTTACCCCGAAAAAAAGTGGTGATGCAAAATCAACATTTTTTTAATTTTGGCTTGATTTTTCATGTTTTTTTGGGGGTTTTCACCTAGAGTTGTCATTTTGACGTAATAGTTCTTGTTTGATCAATAACTTTGTTGAATGATTAGCTTTTTATCTTGACATAATTTGTCATGAACTATCCTTCAAACTTGAAAAGTAGCTTCATTAAAGAATTATGTTGGGCTTACAACAAACTTGATGGACTCACAACAAACCTACAGAGGGAGTTTCAACATAGTTGAATTTTTTTTATTTCATGCAGATGATATTTGGTTGTCATATTTATCCTAATTTCTTACTGATATACAATCCCAAGTGCCTAGTTCATGAACATTAGGATATAAGCAAATAAGTTGGTATAGGCGAGTTGTAGAAAGAGTGTTGTAGGAGTAGCAGCAAGCTTCATTAGCCCTTCTATCTCATTTTTTCAAGAAATGGGTATTCATTATCTTAAGAAAAAATAGTTTGAAGGCCAAAATATTTTACAAAATTTCTCAGATAATGCAATTAATTAGAACATTTGTCCCAAAATTTCAAAAAAGGACTATCTTTACCATCCTTTGTTCTATACATAACTATACTAAAAATGTGTATTCCATAAATCATGCAAAAAGCCCCTCCAAAAAATATATATCTACAAAACATTAACTGATGGTAAAGAAAAGGAGGTCTGGATATCCCCCAAAATTGGAATTCCCTAAACCTCAAATTTCACCTCACTACCCTCAATGAGGTCAACTTCGTGGTCACCTGCTTGGTCGTTGCCCTCGCCATCTCTTCCTCTGATCGAATATACATTGAGCAATCTAATTTCCACATGTTTAGCCTCACTAACGTTTAGGAGAGCATTGTTGTTTGCACCTATATCCTCTTCCCACCACATATTTTCCATAAGGAATTCCTTCGTATCCATGGCCAACTAGAGTTGTTTAAGTTTCAGTTCTATTAAACCCATCTACTAAGCCATCAAATTATTTTGAGCCCTAACTCTTGATGAGAACATCTTCGCATGATGCAAAACTAGGGAAATGATGAAATCAAGAAATTTTTCCATTCTTACAAGGGAAACACAAAAATCCTCTCACTACCTCTCAAGCATATCTTCATCATGTTAAGACAACAATAGAGACAAAGGAGAATATGGATAATGTAGCTCTGTAATCCACTATCACCAACATTTTGAAATCTTGAACTTCCAATATATACCAACTCACTATATGAATCTTTATCAAACTCATTCCTTTCCTCATTAAAGGTCACATACATTGGTAAAACACTAATTGCAGGAACCATTATGAGAATTAGATGGATCCTCCATAAATCGAGAGGATTATCTCTCACACTTTGAAGATTTAATTCTCATAATGAAGGTTCACACATACAACCTGCTTTAACTACCTTGTCCATTTTAATCCTCCTGTCTTGTGTCCTTTTTGGAATGACCAATTATTCCCACCTGGAGCAAATGGCACGAGTCTCCATGTCCTCCCTAGGTCTTCACTCAAACTCATTGAGAATGTATGCAAGTTTAAGAGATATGGAATTAAATGCACTAAAATGAAACCTTGTACCATGTTTGGCTTGCCTCGACATCATCACCAACTTGTCATGGCTGGTCATTTTTTAAGGTATGGATTTGGAAGATATAGCTTTGTTATCAATCTTTATTTATCCTTGTAATATCTATGCACCTTGATTGGCCAGGGAGTCTGCAACCTCATTAAGGTTTCTCCTTATATGATAAAATTCTATGAAACAAAATTTTTCCACCAATAACTTTATTCTATGAAGTATTGGAGGAAGGAACTACTCCTTGTTCTTTTTGAATTTGATCACGTGATGGATGACAATAGTACTATCTCAAAAGATGGAAAGATGTCAAATACCCCTAGAGAGAAATAGATCTAAGCCATGCCATAGAGCAAGATACTTGGTTTGGTTGTTTGTAGCAAAACCTAAGCCCCATGTGAATTGAGGCTCTTTTTCTTCTTTGAGGCAAAATACAACTCCTCCCACTCCAATCTCCTTAGGGTTTTCTTTCAAACCACCATCAAATAATAATGGAAACTCCCCAAAACTGTTTTCCATAAGCAAAAATCCTTGATTTTCATCTTTATTGAATAAGATTCCAGTGCCAATCCTTTGCATCTGAAGCTACCAACATGATTTGGCCTTCACTCCACTTTCAACCATTCTTTTTCAAAGGGGGCAAGGGCTTCAATTATTTTTTGTCAAAACCTCTAGCTTAAATTTTCTCAAATAAGATTGTTTTTTCTTTTGAGGTCACAAAGGCTACACTTAGCCATTAAGCCTTGAAGATGGATCAATTACACATGATCCAAATTTCCCAACATAGGTACTCTTTCAAATATTTGCAACATATTGTTGCTACTGAGTTGGTATTTCCTTTCTAGGGAATTTTCAATATCCAATTGATGAACATTTCTTCCAATGAAACCAAAATGGATGCCACCTCAAGAACGGGGGCTAGAGCTAGTTTCCAAACTTCCACTAAGAAGTGACATTATCAGAAGAAGTGAGGGATATATTCCTCCTCTTCTTGGCATAATACACACCCGAATGTCCCATGAATGTTTCATTTCATAAGATTCTCTACTATTATAATTTTTCCTTGAACTAATACCCAACAAAAGAAATTAATTTTATGAATTCATTAGAGTTCCATATGGCACCACAAATTTGATTGTGGGAGCTCAGAAAGTGGTTGCCGGCTAGGAGGTTGTATCCTTGTTTTACTAAGAAATTACCATTCTTAATGGGCTACTATATTCTCCAATGCAGTCATGTGGTTAAAATTGGGGTGGAGCCCTTAAGGGCCTTAAGCAATTCATTCCACTATTGCTAGAGGTTTTTAGGGATGTTGTCATTTTTTCATCTAGTCCATTGACCCTGATTGTCCCAAATGAAAATATTTGTGATTGTTTTGATACCTTTGTCTTCCATAGACTATGTCAATGCCCTAGTTTCCTCATTTGTTTTAGTAGTTCTGTTGTTGGATGACAGTATTCCCACACATGAATTTGAGCCTTATTTCCTATTTTCCACCCACGATGGTCAGTGATAAGGAAAGCAACTTCTTTACATAATTTCCATATTTTTGAACCTTGATCTAGTCAATATTCTTTCTTGGTCTCAGAATTCTATTCTTACGGAAATATTTCCTAATAAATTCTCGCTTCCGCCTCTCTTTGGATTTTGTTATTAATCTCCATACAATTTTAGCATGCAATGCTATGCTTATAATCTCTAGATATTTAATTTCCAAACTACCTTTTTCTTTGGGCAATCAAACCATTTTCAAATTGAAAATATGAAAGAGATGCTCATTATGTTTTCCACCTTGCCATAAAAATTTTCTCATCATACCACTTAATTGATGAAGGATTCCTTTAGGGGACATACGTCTCGAACGCAAGTAAATGAGAAGAGATGAGGGAATAGATTTGATCAAAATCACCTTGCTCGCTATTGCTAACCATTTTTTTCCCAATATTGGATACATTTTTTCGTTTTCTACAAGATGTCCTCCCAATCTTTAGAGTTGGATGATCCCAGTGTATAGGAATACCTAAATATTCAAAATCTCTCCAATTTGAATTGAATAGGAATTCAAATATTCTAGCTATCTTGCAAAGAGATGAAGCTTTGTAATTCCATCCTAATATTTGACATTTTCCTTTATTCACTAATCCTCATGAGAGAAGGAGATAGGAGTCTACATTTTCTCAGAATCTCAGGGAAATGAACCTTGAGGCACCTCCCAAAAGGAGAGTGTAGTCATCGAACTGAGAGTAATTTACCTACTTTACATTACGAGCTATACTCAGTCTCAACAACTTACTTTCTTGTGTTACTATCTCAAGTTTTCAGCTTAAAATTTCATGCATAAAAATGTACAAAAGTGGGAATAACAGGAAATCCTTCCAGAGCCCCCTTGATGCCTAAAGAAGGCAGATGGGGGACCATTTATTAATTGGGTGAAACCTATACTTGATTTAATCCATTGAATGAGCTCTTTGCAGAAGTGTAATTTCTCCATCATTAAGAAAAGGAAGGAGTGTTGTACCCTATCAAAGGAATTAGCCATATCTATCATAATGACCGTACTTCTTTCTCCTACTTCTTTACTCGAGTGAATTTCCTCCTAAACTAGGATGATGTTGTCCAATATTTGTTGTTGTTGCATGAAGCCTCCATGGTTTTTTGAGATAAAATCTGGAAGCCATCTCATTAATTTATTGGAAATTATCTTTGTATCCCTTTTATCGCAAATTTTGTTTTTCCATGAACTGTTTCAATAATACTTTTTCTATTTTATTTCCTTTACTCGCCAAAGCTTATGAGATTTACAACAAGTACAAATTTATAAGTTTTCTAAGAATTAAGATAAATTTCCAACCCTAAGGAGCGATGACCAACTTATTCTACCTAATAATATTCAATTGATAACTTTTTCATCTGATGTATGGTTGAAGTAATTCCAAATATTAAAGAAAAATTATGTTTTATTATTTTATAAAATTTACGATTTCTATTTTTGTGTCGTAACTGTTGTTTCTTTAAAGATGTTTTTGGTTAGTTTCTAGCTTCTTTTTTTATTGTTATTTTCATTAGTCACAATCTGTTTCTTCTTATTTTTTTAACATTTTCTCTTGATTTTAATAAAAAAATATGCATTCCTTAACATTTCTATAACTTCATGTTATTTTATTTCAATATTTGTCTTTTTTGGTTTTATGATTTTTTTTTATGTTTTTTAATAAAATTTTTGTTTTTCCTATCAATTACAAGTTAACCGTTGCATCTCTACTATATTTATTCATTCAATTGATCATATTATCATCCTTGTCCTAATCATGAACAATACTAAGTTGTTTGAAACATGTCGACCTTAAAACTTCTATGTGATTTATTAGGAAGAGACTTTGTATAAATCATGAATCACAGAAGCCTGCATTCTAGAAAAAGAAATCATTTGTTATTTGCTGAGTGTTGGCCATCTTAGACTAGCAAACAATGTTCAATTGATAACTTCTTTGTCTAATGTATTAATGAATTCATTCCAAAGTGAAGATGAAGTAGTATATATATATATATATATATATATATATTATAATATATATATATATATATATAGATATACCATGAGAATTATTCCTAAACATATTTTTGAGTAGACTGCATGAAAAAGTTATTTTTGGTCTATAACCTATACCAACAATCATTATTTTGGGTGTAACAATTTTGTTCGATAATGGATATATGTGATTACAGTTAAAGATGCAAATTATATTCATTTAGGTATATCCAATAGAAAAAGGTTTTGAAAAAAAATATTATGGGACAAATGTGCTAGTGAACATACTACGATACATAGTTTAAACCATGCAAATTTTGCATAGATAGTTAATATTTTAGGTATAAGTTTCTTATAGGAAATCTAAATAGGGTTATTCAAATTTTGTTGTTAACTATATTAATAAGAGAATATACTATAATAATTGGTTTGAAAAATTCATCCCTTTTATCAGGCAAAAGTTGATTGCCCCAACTCTATTCCTGAATTTCTTGTTTCATATACAAATTGTAAAATTCAAATTGTATTGTAAACTAGTTTGGAAAGGGTTGTTTTATACAAAAACATGTTTTAAAATTATTTCCATATGGTCTCTCAATACAAGACTATCACAACTGTGTTTTAGTAAATTTATCATATCAACATGCTATAAAAACTTGATCAACATGATATACATCCCAAATTATAATCTAGATATGCAAAAAAAATTATAGTCATATGATTTTAAATATAAAGTATCCACATACCAAAAATTTTAAGAAACCAAAGCTTAGATCAAGAAAGATCACCTTGAAAAGGCATGGAGAAAAATGAAAAAGAAATACCAAAATCAAGAATGAAAGAAAAATCAAATATTTCAGCTCAAAATGTGGTAGGGTATAAATGGGATCTTGACATAACCATAATGGGATTCCATGAAGTGTACCATTACTTTAAATAATAATGTGATGATTTGAGGTGCCA
This sequence comes from Pinus taeda, assembly GCA_000404065.3. Taxonomy (NCBI): domain Eukaryota; kingdom Viridiplantae; phylum Streptophyta; class Pinopsida; order Pinales; family Pinaceae; genus Pinus; species Pinus taeda. The sequence continues at coordinate 44,470 of APFE031380334.1, forward strand.
AATATGCTTTCAAACTAAATTTTTTGGGGAATTTGAAAAAAAAATGTTGTAGAAAAATGATTGGCTTAATTTTTCATGCAATTATAGAGTTTGTTTTGGATGAGAGAATTTACTAAATCCATTAGATTATGATTCTCATTTTTCTGACTTGTAAGATAGTGATTTGGAGCAATACATCAACTTGGAACCAACTTTACCTTTAGGCCAAACATGGGTATAGGTTGACTAGGAATGTATTTTTCTCCAAACAAACATCAACATTACTGTAAATATTAAACAATTGGTCATTCTATCGACACATTCCATTCTACTAAGATATTTAGATACCCAACCACTGTGCTCACTAGTTCTTTAGGAGAAATGTTTGGATATGAGATGTATCAATGTCAATCATATAATTTTTATAAAGTAATAGTCAGTGACAAGGAAAACATTGCAAGAGATGAAACATGTAATTATATGCAAAAAACCTGGATTAGATTTATAAAATGATGATACTTCTCCACTCACTGGTAAAATTGAGATTTTAAAACAACATACTAGTGGGGAACCAACCATACCTTTGGGACAAACACTAGTACAAGTTGATTGGGAACCCATGGATAAACATCTACCAGATGTAAATACTAAACCATTGGTCATCCTATGCACATATTCCCATCTACCGAGATACCTAAGTGCCCAACCATGGTGCTCGCAAATTTCCTAGCAAAATAGTTTAGATACTAGATGTGCCAACATCAATTCTACATTATTTTATGCACTTCCCATTAAGGACTCATAATGAAATATTATTTCACCAATAAATAAATAGGGAAGATGAGGCAGGTAACCACACTTTATGAAGAATACTGAAGAATCATTATATATTATTTCTAACTTATAATTCCTTAAACATTGATTCATTTATTTAGTGCATATTTTCACAAAAATAGAAAAGAACCATGGGCTAGTGGATAGGAGAAGAACAAGTGAGGGAGGTGTTGGACATTGGATAAACCAACGCTCCTCATATGTTTAGTGACATGGACTAACTACTTCTCATGGATCCTTATCTTTGGCGATGCGATCGTTTAATAACACCTATGGGTTTTCCTCTAATGATAATAGTGATTCCCAACAAGTGGTATGAGAGTGTAGGTTATGAGTTTGATACACACTTGGTTCGAAATGGGGGGAAGGGATTGTTGGACATTGGATAAACCAATGTTCCCCGCGTGTTTTGTGACATGGTCTAACCACCTCTCGTGGATCCTTATCTCTAGTGATGGGATCATTGACTAACACCTGCAGGTTTTGGTCTAACGAAAATCATAATTCTCAATAAGTAGAGGAGAGGGAGTGTATAAAGATTGTGAAAGAAGAATTACATGAGACTGGAGGAAGAAAAGAATAATAAATGGAAAATAACATCTCATCGAGTAATTTCATGTACAACAAGTACCAAATTAAAAATGCATCACATACCTGGATAATCAATCTAAACTCAAACCTAAAAACTTTAGCCTCCCCTTAAATCCTTCTCTACTAGAATATTTATTCACCAATAATTTATTTCTCTGGCCAAGCTTCCTACGAAAGAGAGATTAATACTATGAATGCTTCCTACTACACTAAAAAAAATATTTAGCATCTCAATCAATGTATCTAAATGATGTTATATTTATAACATGTTCTCTAAAAATAGTAAACGCGTACTACTATAAACTATACTAATTTTAACCAAAACTAAGATATAGTTTCAACGAGCGATTATTTATTCGAATGTATGCAAAAGTCTTGTTGCACTTTATATTTCCACTAGTTTCCTTTGTAGTGTAAATTTTAATAATTACATTTACGAAAAGAGTATAGACAATTCATAAGCTTTTGCAGTCTTTTACCAGCTTTGGAAAGTAGATTACTCTTGTGAAAATGAAATCTACTAAATATTGGACAGCTTGTTCGGACTCCTGCTTACAACCATACATAGGGCTTGTATTGTACTATAAAAATTTCTAAAAGGAAATTACACTTTGTTTAGAGGAAATCACAATTTGCTAAAAGGAAATCATGATTTGCTGAAAGGAAAGGAAATTAATTATCTACTCATTAGAAAGGAATATCATACCTATTGAAAAGGAATTGATTAACTATTTGCGAGAAAGAAGATTAACTAAGTTTTGGAAATCAAAAGTTAATTTTTACTCAATCATAATTATTTCACTATACACATTTATTAAAACATTAAAGGAATGCAAACTCATTTTAAAATACAATTCCACTAACTAGAAATTAGAAATAAATAAATAAAATCTTACGTGAATAAACAATTAAATAAATCAATAAATAAAACCTCATATGAATAATAAATTAAATTACACAATAAGAAAATAAATAAAATTACATAAATAACACAATACTCTATTGTATTGAGTGAGCTCTATGCCCGTAGAATAAAGTTTATACTAATTTATATCAACAAAATATCTACAAATATAAATTAATTAAATAATTTGTTCTATAACATAAATTAATTAAATAAATTTATCTATAATATAAATTGAATTACTACTATATAAATTGATTCTAATTACGTATTATAGAAATAAATAGACCCGGATCTAACTCATAAAATATATATTTTTTCCGTATAATTTGGACTTGTGCTCCAAGAGTCCCGTCCATAGAATAGCGTAACTCTCACTTATACACAAATTTACTTGAACCTAAAATAAAAAGAATAAATGTAGAACCACATGTTTATCACGTGGTTGGCTAATAGTTAGTTAAATAATAAATGTAGATCTACAAGTTTGTCATGTGGATTGTTAACCATTAATAAATAGTATAGACTCGTAGATAATTCTAAAAATTTTAACAACTAAAACCAATCTTTCAGGAGAATTTTACAAATATTTCCACATTCAAAATGGTAAAGATGGCAAACGATATTCCAAATCCATTGCATATCTCTGTGGTTATGGATTAATTTTTGTGGAATTACATAATTCTCTATGGAATAACAGCGTTAATGTTAACTAGAATTAGTCTAGTAGCATTGGTGAACATTGGTGAACAACTTCGATGTAGTAGCAATGACGCAACAGTAACAATGTAGCATTGTTAATTTTGGATAACAATAGTATTTTCTATGTTTTAGAACAATTCACTTCGATGTTCCTTATCGGCCGAATGTCAATTTCCAATTATATTCAGTAGCAATCACATTAACTTAAACACATTGATAGTAAATACATATAGAACATAAAAACATGCGTAAAAGGCAAGCCAAGACAAGAGGACACAAGATATGGCGAATGTGAGGGACAAACCCCAATGTGGGGAAACCCTTTGACCAAATCTTCTTATTATTCTTCAATAGTTTAGCACAGAGAGAGAGAGATAGTACAAATATCAAAATAACTTGCCCAAAAAAAATCCTGTCAAATCAGCAATCAATAACAACCGTAACTAGAAAGTCAACAATGGTTAAAGCAACTCCAAAATGTCCTCCAAGTAGCTTGGTCAACAATAGAATAATTTGGCCTTCTAAGACAGTCAAAGTCAGCCCAAGAACAATTTGATCAACAGAGTCAAACAATGTTGTAATTTTTGCAGTCAAAGGCAAACGTCAACACTGAAGTCAAACCATTCAAACTATCCCAGTCTCCTCGAAACCCGTGACAATCAATGTGGCCTTCAAAAATCATAAACCTTCCCCCAAAATTGAAGTCAATGCAAGTCAAAGTCACCCAAGTTTATGCTGGTCAATGTTGTCCTATTTTATGAAATTTTTGGCCTCCAAAAGAGTCCTGAAATTTGTCCTCCTTTCACATCTGCGAAGTGGGGAAGCCTCCAAGTTGTACGAACCAATCAAGAGAGGAGAGAGAGAGATATGAGATCAACTGAGTGATGTCCAAATGAGAGGGAGGCCACTTCTATTTATACACTTTGTTGAGGGTGAGGGGACACATCTATTGAGCTTCATGAGCCTACATTTGACTGAGGCCGACCTTGACAATTTGTGCATGAGAAAGAATAAATTCAAAATTCCATTTTTGCTTATCATAATGAGATGAACTTTATATGAAAATTGGACCTCTCGAAAATAGGAATCCAATGCAATAATCATCTCCATCATATGAGTTGTCCTAAGGTGGAATTTGGCCCTAGTTGCCAATTTTTACACTACCTCTCAACTAGAGAGAATTCCACCTGTTAATCCATATGTGATCATCATGCCATCCTTTCATCATGTACCATCCTTGTTATCATTGCCCTACTCTGCTATGCTCTGCTATGTTGAACCATGAAGTAATAATGAAGAAGAAGTGATCAAGAGTGAGTCATATGATCATACCACTCTCCACTGACAAAAGTCAGTCCTTGATCCCAGATCAAGTTGTTGAACACCATGCATCCTAGTCATACGGAGTACGGTAGTACATTATGCATCCCGTCATTAGTGTTATGGTCCCTAAACATGTTTTCCCAACTCATTGGCCAAAACAGAGGTACTTCCTAGGAATCCCATACTCCATGGGTAGGATGTGTGTCAGGGAATCAATAAGAGAAGGTGAACAATTCACCCTATGAATATGTCAATTGTAGGGGAAGGTGAACCATTCACCCTACACGCATGTGTTTGGATAGGGGAAGGTGAACCACTCAACCTACACACATGTCAAACATAATGGGGTATCATAGGGGAAGGTCAACCACTCACTCTATGTCTAGTGCACCACTAGGGGAAGGTGAACCACTCACCCTGTTGTCACTCATAGCTCCAAGAAGTACCCCAAGCCCCCAAGAGCTCCCAGAGCTCTGTGCCCAACTCATACATGACACTCATAGGAGGGTCGTTCCATGAATCCAAGTCTCTCTCAGATGGTTAAGAATTTGATGTTCCCTAAAGGCTTCGTGAGAATGTCTACAACCTACTCATCTGACCTCATGTGTTGTAACCTTATTGTTACCTGTTGTACCATATCCCAGATAATGTGGTACCTGATTGGAGAACTCGCGGAACACAATATTCTCTAATAGGTGAATCCCACTTTGGTTGTTTTAGAATATCATAGTGGTATCCAACACATTCTCAAATAACTCACTGGAGATCTTCCTCAACCAAACTGCTTCATAACATGTCATTCTCACAACAATGTATTTGGCCTCAGTGGTGCTTAGTGCAACTGATTTATGCTTCCATCTCATCCAAGATATTGAAGCATACCCCAAAGAGAAGAAACACCTAGATGTGCTCTTACGATCCACCACACTGCCTTCCCAATTAGCATATGAATATTGATGTAGCCTCAAATTTCTGATAGTGTATCTCAGTCAATAGTGGATGATGCCCCAAAGATATCTCAAGAGATTCTTAGTAGCAATCCAATGAACGTAATGAGGCTCGACCATAAACTAACTCAACGTGTTCACAACAAAGCATATGTCAGGATGAGAGTTGACCAAGAACATTAAGGCCCCCACAAGTTGACGATACTCGGAAGAGTTCACTAATCCAGGCCCAGCAACACCTCCACATAGTTTCTTAAAGTTGAGTTCCATTGGAGTAGTCACGGACTAGCAGTCCGCCATCCCACATCTCTCAAATAGCTTCAAAATGTATTTTTGTTGAGAAAGGAAAATCTCTCTTGGGTTTTGCCAGACCTCTAACCCTAGGAAGTAATGCATCAATCCTAGGTCCTTCATATAAAACACGGAAGCCAACTCCCTCTTGTATTGATGAATGAGAGGGTCATCACCTATTCAAAATAGATCATCCACATAAAGGACCAAAATGCGAGGTATGTCCTTTTCAACCTTGAAGTATAGGTTTAGGTCAAAATTGCTCCTTATGAATCCCAACTTCTTAAGATAACTATCGATCCTCTCATACCAATCCCTAGGGGCTTACTTCAACCCAAAAAGGGCTTTCTTCAACTTGCATACATGTGTCTCATGATCTTGAACCTCAAAGCCCTCAGGTTGTTGCACATGTACTTCCTCCTTAAGAGAACCATTGAAGAAGGCAACTTTGACATCCATCTAGTGTAGGCTCCATCCTTGTCAGGCAACAAGTACTATAATCAAATGGATGGTGGTATATAGGGACATTGGTGCAAATATCGCATCATAATCTACTCCATTTTGAGAGAATCCTCGAGCAACAAATTTGGCATTGAACTTTTCAACACTCCCATCAGTGCCAGGTTTGATCTTGTAGAGATATTCACAAGTGACAACAGACTTGTCCTTGGGTCTAGGAACCACATCCCATAAATCATTCTTCATGATCGAATCATAATCCTCATTCATCACATCCTTCCAAACTTGTTGCTTCATGGCTTATTCAAATGTACAAGGCTCGAATTGTACAATGGCACTCATGGCAGCTAAGTACCCTAGTTACCTATTTTTCTTGTTTATTTCACGAAATGTCCCCCTCAATTTAATATTTTTCTTAGTATCTTCATGAGTATCTTCGAGCCACAAAGGTATTTTTCATGAAGTAGAGAGCTCACTAGGTGGTGGATCAATGGGATCCATCTGACCTTCCACATTGGGCATTGGTTCATCAGACAGAGGTCCATCCTACTTTTCAGCATCAACATCATCATTGTCCTCCATAGGGATAGGAAGATCTTAGATCTTTCTAAGAGAAAAATCTTCATCAAAAGTGACATCATGACTTAATTTCACTTCCCTTTCACTAGGCACATAGATTCTATATGCCTTTGAAGTTTCACTATAGCCCGTAAACGTTCCTTTCTTCCTAGATACATCTCACTTGTTTCTTTTCTCTTTCAGCACATGGAAATATATGGGACAGCAAAAAATTCTAAAATGAGAAACATCGGGTTTCTTACCGGTGAGAACATCTTTGGGTGTCTTGAATTCCAAATTTTTATATGGGCATCAGTTTTGGACATACACAACAGTGTTGGCAGCTTCTCACTAGAAGAACTTTCGTAGTCCTTTCTCATGAAGAATGGCATGGGTGGATTCTATGATAGTACAATTCTTCATTTTGAAAGAACCATTTTGTTGAGGAGTGTATGAGGTAGGTCTCCCTCTTAATGTTAGCTTATCTGCAATAGCCTTTGAATTCATTTGACTCATATTCGATACCATTATTAGCCCTGAATATTTTGATCTTCTTCCCTATTTTATTCTTGACCAATGCTTTGAAAGAGAGGAACCATTTGAACACATCATCCTTCTTATTTAAGAAATAGATCCATTTTCTGCAAGAGAAGTCATCCACAAAAATAACATAGTACAAATATCCCCCCAAAGATGTCATGGGAAACATACCTGGTAGATTAGAATGGGCCAATTGAAGAATATCGGTGGTTTGATTTTCACTTGAGGGGAATGGTCCCCTTGTATGTTTTCCAGCTTCACATCCCTAACAAACACCTTCATTATTTAAGTTGAATTTTGGCATACCTGTGACCATCTTCCTTACATCAGGTAAGGATTTGAAATGAAGGTGGGAAAACCTTCAGTGCCATAATTCACATTGAAGTGAATTATCACAAGTCGTTGTTCAAACATGAACCTTCCCATCAATGAATGTCACCTTAAAAACTTTATCTTGCCTCACAAAAATAGAAACTAAGTTCTTGTAAATGAAGAGTTTGACCTTGATTTAAGTGAAGAGTAACAAATCCAATTCCTTTAATGGGATACATGGTATTATCCCCAGTATAATCTTCGTATTTGTCTTCTTTTCAACCAAGTTTGAGAGTGTCTCCTTATACCCAGTGAAGTGCCATGAGGCACCACTATCAATTAAGCAATGATTCAATGTATCTGGAGGAGAGGTTGTGGTGAGGGCAGAAATGAGATAAAGTTACTTTTGATTACAACATTAACTTCTTCATGCCTATATTTTCTCAACTTCTTAGGAGGATGACCATTTCCACTTCGAGCAGTCAGATCATTCCTATTTCCTTTGTTATTGAACCTGTTGTTACCTTGATTTCCATTGCCTTTGTAGTTGTTGTTCTTGTGATCATCATCTCTCAGAGCATCCTTCTTATGAGGACACTCTCTAGCAAAGTGGCCAAACCTGTTTCAATGGAAGAATCTTCCTTTTTATCCTTCTTTGAATCTCGTCTTCAACCCTTGTCCTTCATTCCTTGGACCAACATTGTTCCTCCTCTTAGAATGCGCGGAGAAGGCAGTAGGATTGTTTCCATTTGAGGGCTTTTCTCCTTCCATCATCCTTATTTCTTCTTCTGTGCATCTAGCCAATAATACATAAAATCCAATAATCTTGTCATTGTTGAGGATGGTAGGGTTGAACACATCCCATTCTCTTGTAAGGCCTCCAAGTGCAATAAGTGCAAGATCCCTACCAATAATGGCTTCTATAATAGATAGGAGATAATTCTTGATCTCGGTAATCGTCATGAAGTAGGACTGGATGCATTCTCCTGTATCCAACTTCATGTCTTTTAACTTGTTCTTTAGAAAGAGAACTTGATTTGAATTATTTACTTTGAACATCTCAACTAACTTGTCATACATCTTCTTAGATGTTTCTAAATCAGAAATATAGGCAACCAAAGGCTTGTGAATAGAATCAACAATAATCTTCTTATCTTTAACCTCACCTTTCTTTTACTTTGTTTGTGTAGTTGGGGATGCATTTAAAGGAGGCTCTATTATTCCTCCTTTGATGTATTCCATGGCATGATTTTTTTCCAATGTCAAATTTATATTCATCTTCCATGCATGATAGTCAAATTTTTCCTTAATCTTGTCCTCGGATTTGAAGAAAGATGTAGTTGTGATTGGGACTAGTTCCAAGTCCTTGTCAACAACTTCTCTTAGTGATTTATTTTCCTCTCTTTCTTGGTATTTGTCTTCATCTGAGCTCTGATATTAATTTTCGATAACAATATTATGTTATATGATTTAGCACAATTCACTTCATTGTTCCTTATTACCCCAATGACAATTTCCAGTTATATTGAGTAGAAATCATATTAACTTAAACACATTGATAGTGGATACAGATAGAGCATAAAAACATGTGAAAAAGACAAGACAAGATAATAGGACACAAGATATGGCGAATTTCAGTGAAAACCCCCAATGTGGGGAATTCCTTTAATGAAATCTTCTTATTATTCTTGAATAGTTCAACAGAGAGAGAGAGGGAGTACAAATATCACATTAACTTGCCCAAAAACTATCCTGACAAATCAGCAGTCAACAATAGCCAATAGCAGCCCTAAGCAAAAGGTCAACGGTGGTCAAAGAAACTCCAAAATGTCCTCCAAGAATATTGGTCAATACCAGAAGAATTCATCATTCCAAGAGGGTCAAAGTCAGCCCAAGAACAGTTTGGTCAACCTAGTCAAAAATTGTTGTAAGTTCTATAGTCAAAGGCTGAAGTCAACCCTGAAGTCAAACTCGTCAAACTATCCCAATCACCTTGAAAATCATGCCAATCAATGTGACCTTCAAAAATCAGAATTATTCTCACAAGAACAAAGTAAATGGAAGTCAAATTCACCCAAGTTAATGCTGGTCAACGTTGTCCCATTTCATGAAATTTTTGCCCTCCAAAACAGTCCTAAAATCCGTCCTCCTTTCACACATGTGAAGTAGGTAAGCCTCTAAGATGTACAAACCAATCAAGAGAGGAGAGAGAGAGATATGAGATGAGATGAGTGATGTACAAATGAGAGAGAGGTCACTTCTATTTATACACTTTGTTAAGGGTGAGGAGACACATCTATTACGCTTCATGAGCCTACATTTCACTGAGGCTATCCTCGACAATTTGTGCATGAGAAAGAATAAATTCAAAATTCCATTAATGCTTGTCAGAATGAGATGATATTTATATAAAAATTGGACCTCTCTAAAAGAGTGATCCAATGCAATAATAATATCTATCATATGAGTTGTCCTAAGGTGGAATTTGGCCCTAGTTTCCAATTTTAACAAGCACCAATGGTGTATAAGCATCAATATAGCAATGATCATATAGCAACATTAGTGTGGTAACAATGGTGTAACAACATCAATGTAGTATCATGATAGAGATGCAACAAAGGTGCGGTGTTATAGCAAATGTGTTCAAGGATCTGATGGCACAACATGGATTCTATGTTGTAGCAAATGTGTGCGAGGTTTTTGTGTTATATAAATAAATAAAATGACGATTTCTTAAAATGTACAATATGCATTGTTGGGATATTTTGAGAATAGAATTATGCTTACATAATGATGCCTCGTATAAAAAATCTCAAGTACCACTTCATATATTTTCTATTATAGGAGTAGTAGAAAGTGACAGCTAGTTTTGTACCAATCAACAAACTAATTAATTTTTCAAAGATAAATGAAAAATATGTTATTTATCTCACATTTAGTGATATTTCACATGAAATATTAAGGAAATGCAATGAAAAACACTTTTGTTCTAAATCTCACACACAAACATTAACATAAAGTAATATAGGGTCATAGGCAAGTGAAAAGGGACTAAAAATAGTGAAATAAAGATGTTAAAGGGTGAATTTCTATGGGCCAACATTCCTCATCTTGTATTTGAAGAAAGGATTTAATTAAATATCATAAATTTTTGGGTTTACTAAGCAAATAAATTTATATCCTCCATGTATTTAACCTATAAATATATTTCTATTGATCAATGATGTACTTGAATATTTTTAAATCCTTTCAACTCTAGGTGACTATGTAGATTCAAAAACTTAGGCGACATGTCAAATACTTAGGTTTTGTCAAATGGAACTCATGTTAGCAATGTAGATGACTAAGAGGGCAATGGCAAATGCAATATGGGTCACATGTCAACATTATACACATGGTCCCTTTATATAGTGTTATCTATTTTTTAATAGTATGTTTTGAGTGTTCTAGCCCCATATTTGAAGAACTTATTTGGAATTAAATTTGATAAAATTTAGGGTTGATTAAGTAGGGAAATTTTGACTTTCATGTTATGCACCTAGGTGTATCCATGAAGGTGGTTCATACCTTTCGGAAAGTAGGGTAGAAAATCATCTCCGTAGACCCTTGATTGAAGAATACCCTCAATTGTTGTTTTAGGTCCTCAATCAAGGGCTAGAAATCCCAACCAATATTTTAAAAGCATAATCGATGGTTTCATTAAAAATTAACCCTTATTAGATGTCAGAATTGTGTTGTCATTGATGTCAACATATGTCAAAAGATGTCAAAGATTTCAAGGGAGGACACAGGTGTTCAAGGTTCAGAACATGATGAAGAATGAAGATCAACATTAATGGAGAATGGTGCAGAGATATTGAAGGGAGTAGTTCTCCTCATGAGTAGTTTGAACCCAAGCAGATGGATAGTGATCTAAAAGACCTTTTCATTGGTATGTGGAATATTAAAGATGGTCTCCTGGATCGAAAGTTGTGGTCAGTCAAAATGTAACTCCAAAAATAGAAAGGATTTATGGCCAAAGTTGGTTCAAGATATTTGGAGTATGTCTTAGATGTAGTTAAGTTTGGAAGATGGCCAAACCTAGCAAAGCAGTTGACGAAATAGTCGGTAGGAGAGTTGGTTAAAAGGTGGGAAAGTTTAGTGACATATCATGTGCCACACATCCCCACTGACACATCATCAAAAGTGCGACGGCCGGTTTGTCCCAAATTATCGATCAGTAGATCAATGGAAGAGATGAATTAGAGACCTCCCCACTTCTATACCACAAAGAAGCCTGAGGGGGGGTGGACCACAAATGGTTTTGATGAGCAACAAATAAACACACAACATATCAATCTGTAGATCAGGGCCCACATGTCCTCATCGTGCATTAGTGTTTGTTTTAGGCAAGCCAACATCGTTAATTGTTAAAAATGTTGGAGGGTGCTGAATTAGTCTATTAGAACAAATTGTTGATCGTTACATTGACGACAAAGATTCATTCTCAAACCCCCCTCCAAATTTCACAAACCACGCTAAAGTGGTGTCAAAATAGGTGTTTTTGTTAACAAAGGAATTCAATGAAAAATAAAGGTCTCAGGACCCTTTTTCTCTCTCCTCTGACAAGAGGACACATGGTGGTAGATTATTGGTTGAATGGTGGAGCCCATGATAACTCATCCCACTAAGTGAGTACCGAAAGTTAAAAGAGTGCAGAGAAGTTAAGTGTTGGGATGAAACAGGCGGGTGATATGGCAACATGTGAATGGTCGATGATGATTGCAGCACGGGGCCAATCAAGGGATGACACATGTCAGGTAGATTTGAGTTTTCAAGTACCCAAATGGTACATTTTTTAATGACATTGTCGCCACTCTAGAGGCGTCAGGTATCCCTAATGATGATATTATGATGTCATACCACTGGGAGGACCACAAAAGGTTTTGGAACAATGCAAATAAGAGTCATCGGGCTGACTGGGTGTCAAGTGGACGTGGTTGGAGTTAGTGACAAATCGACATAGGTGTGAAATTGATTATGCATAGGTACAACACAGGTCCCACCAGGACAACTCATCCCATAGGCTTGAACCCGAAGCTAAATTATGGGCATAGAGAAGAAACATTGAGATACATGCATGAGGACATGGCAACAATAAGGTGGTAGCAACAACGGATGAGAAGAGAGGGCAAGTGGCCCGACAGGATGACTCATCCCATTCATATAGCCCTGGAAGGTTTAGAAGGGCGCATAAGGAAAGCATCGGGACAAAGGTGTCGAGACCGAAGCATCAACCCTTGGTCCCATGCAATTAGAAAACCAAGGGCATGAAGAAGGGTTTTCAAAATAAATGAAGAGCAAAGGGGCTAGAGGTGATCATCAACAACATGGACAAGTTTTAGTAGGAAATGTGGTAGCTTGGCCAAAAATAATAATCGACTAAACTTAGAACTAATGGTAAAGTCATTTCTATACCATGTAAAAGAGCTTGAATAGCCTGAATTAGTAGTTTAACTCACAATTTGAGTTTTAAACAGTAGATTATAGCTTGGTAACTTAATAAGAATATTGAGAAGACTGAAATGAATAGGACAAAGGAAAAAATTAAAGACTCATTCAAGGATTCAAGTGAAGTTAAATAAAAAGCACAAAAGCCAAAAATATGAGTCAATTTTCTTTATAAGCATAATAGATTGAGCAAGTTAGATGGATTTTTGTGTGAGAAGTTTTTGAGTAGGGTGTGAGTATAGGTGAATTAATGTTGCTGGTGTGTTTAATAATCAAATGTTTCTAAAGGTGTGTTGATGAGTTTTTTAGGGACAAATTGATTTATTTTTGAGTTGGCATTCATGGTTATGATGTAAAAATGGATGAAAAATGAATCGTTCATGTTAATAAAGTTGTAGCTTGCATATTAGGGGTTATAAATCTTTTTAGTAGCTTCTAATAAATGTTTTGGGTTGTTGATCCATTCAGCTGTAGTTGATAATGTTAGGATATTCTGACACATAGGAAATAGTTAAGTATAACTTGGTCTAGTGTAGAGTTAGGTAAAGTGTGTTTCCTTACTATGTACTTTTGTAACTTACAATCCGACGGTCATGATATGTAGTGATCTGATGGTTCATTCTCTCCTCAATATTACCGACACTTGATCCGTGGCTTAACACCTGATTGGTCCATGATCTCTATTTAAAGAGCATGGAGGGTCATTTGTAGGTTAACTGTTCATGAGAGAAGCTTATGTAAAATTTCATTCTTTTATTAATAAATTGCCTGAAGTGGTCGCGTTGACTCAGGCTGTGGACTTTTTCCCTCTTTGAGGGTTTTAACCACGTCAAAAAATTGGTGTATTGATCTGTGATATGTTTGTGAGTGATGTCCTTTGGTGTTCTATCTAAGGAACTTACCCTGTAAATTTTTACATGGTATCAGAGCTATTTGAGGGCCGCGTCTGTTGGTGATCCAAATCTAAAGCCGGTAGAACTGCATCCGACTGCCGTTTCCTAGATCTATTGTCTCTGACTACTTTCAAGCCGAGAGGACTGCTCTATTGTGTTAGGAGCATCTGTTCCAGTGAGGAACCCCTTTCATTTCATGCGAAAAGGTTTCTAGTATCCCTAGCTATGTCATTTTTGAGATCTGGAGGTAAATAGTGTTTATTTGCAGTTTATAGTTATTTTCTCTCTGTTTATTATTTCGGTTTATTTAGCTTCTTTTTTATTACCGGATCTATACCTTTCATTTCTGCGCATGCTCTTTGGCCTGTGGCTCTGTGTGATTTGGGCAAATCAGAAACAGAGAGGAAGGATTTTTCTCATGCGTATGCTCTTTTTTGTTGCACCTTAGTGTGATCTCGGAAAATCAGAAACATTGAGGAAGATATTTAGTTTCTGCGTAAAGCTAACTTGCATCCGTAAGGTTTGTTTTTTTTTGTACGTCCGTCTTGGGTTTTGTGTTTTTTGTTTTGTAGGGAAAAAGAGCTTTCTCAAGCAAGCACGCAACCCAAAGCTCCAGGGACTAAAAAAAAAAAAACTCTTCCTCTTTTCCAAAAATTACTAAACTTTTAGTTTAGCTCACTTGGTCCAAAGCTAATTTATGAGAGTAGAGGTCTTGAGTTCAAGTCTTCTTTTTGTTGAGCTAATTAGATTTAGTTTGGAAAGGGGGCAGATTTTTTTTTAACATTATCATTCACTTCCGCACATTCCCGCACTTTGTCAGCATCTTCATCAACTTTTCTTCGAAAATCCATAACTTCTTCATCCGGAAGTCGTTTTCAGAGCTGTTTTTTTTTAACCAACCCAATTTTTCAAGATCTTTCCATTGGAACACTTAGTTTCAGCATATATAGCTTCAGTTTATGTTAAAATGGAAAGTCCATGTCAAGTTATTCTTGACAGCACCAACTAATTCCAATGGTGGTCCTACATTGTGGATTTACTTAGAAGTAAAGGTCGTTACAGAATAGCCACAGGCCAAGAAACCAAACCGAAAGATGAAGATAAGGTAGCTAAATGGGAAAATATGCAAGATCAAGCACTTGGGTTGACAGAGATGTCTATTTCTCCAGATCTTAGATTCCATATTGCAAAACTTGATACTCTTGATGAAGCAATGAAACAGATTACTAAAGTTTTTGGAATAAAAAATGAACTTAGAGCCCATCAACTCGAAAATGAGTTACTTACATTGGACCCCAATAATTTTTCTTGCATTGAAGATTTTTTGTCCAAGTTCAAGACCCTTAGACTTCTCTTGGAAGGTGTTAAGGTTAAGAAAGAAGATAGTAACCTTATCTGTTCCATTCTTACTAAGTTGGGACCAGCCTACTCTGTGTTTGTTTCCACCTTCCATTCTACAAGAGAAGCCTTCATTTCTCAAGGAAAAGACTACAAGTCCCCTTCCTTTGATTCTTTTTGTGATTCTTTAATAAGAGAACAAGAAATACTCTTACACCTTTGTCTTCTTAATCTTGGAAACTTTTCTAGGAAAGCGTTAGCCGCCTAGCAGCAACCAAATTCAAAGAATCCTAAGAAGTTGCATCCTAAAAGGAATGGTCCTAAACCAAACAAGGATCATAAGCAATTTCAACCTCAAAATTAAAAATCATTTCAACAAAATGATAAGGCAAATAAAAACAAAGGGAAGAAGAATGATAGACATTGCCACTTTTGTAATCGAGATGGCCACTTAGAATCCAAATGCTTTAAGAAGATGGAAGCCTTGGAAGAAGCAATGAAGAAGCATAACATCCATTTGGAGCACTCTTCAACTTCAACTTCATTTTCAGGAATGGCACTTTTTGCATGTGGTTGTCAAGCATCTCGGTTTGGCTATGCACTAAATGTATCTTCTTCCTCTCATTCTCATGAGTGGCTCATTGACTCTGGAGCTTCTTATCACATGGCCAAAAACAAAGCCATGTTTCTTCTTTAAATGATTGTAACACCAAAAATATATATGTTGGTGATGATAGCTCCCTTAGTGTTGTAGGGACTGGAACTGTTCATATAGACAATGGTCAATTTAATGATGTATTATGTGTTCCAACCTTATCCTACAACCTTCTATCTGTATATCAGATAACTCATTCAGGTGAAGGTAAAATCATTGAATTTTCACCTCACGATGTTGTAATTAAGGACCTAAGAGATCCTAGATAGATTTTAGCTACTGGCATTAATGATGATTCTATAAGGTTGTATAAGTTTCACAACTTTGGGTCATCAAATCTTCCCTCAGTATTTGTTGCTCATAATGATGAAGTGAGCAAACTTTGGCATGAGCAATTTGGTCACTTAAACTATCGCTCCCTTCAGCATCTATGTAAAGAAAATATGGTGACAGGTCTTCCTATGGTATCTGGCAGAGATGGTGTTTGTTCCGGATGTGTACTCGGAAAACATCATTGGGACAGTTTTGAAAAACATGCCTCTTGGCACGCCTCAGCCCCTTTACAGCTTGTGCACAGTGATTTATGTGGTCCACTTCCTGTTGCTTCATTCTCTGGCTACAAGTATTTCTTAACTTTCATTGATGATTTCTCCAGACGCACTTGGGTATACTTCTTAAAACTCAAGAGTGAAGTATTTAACAAATTCTTGGCCTTTAAGGCCTTTGTTGAAAAACAATCTGGACATCAAATTCTTAAGCTAAGATCTGATAATGGCGGAGAATATGTTAAAACGACTTCATCAACTTTTGCACTGAGAATGGAATTCAAATGCAACATACTGTTCCATATACTCCACAACAAAATGGTGTAGCTGAAAGGAAGAATCACACCTTAAAGGAAATGGCTAATTGTATGCTTCAATCTAAAGGACTTAGTCTTAATTATTGGGCAGAAGCAAATAACTATGAAAATTACATAATAAATCGCACCCCTACTAAGGTTTTAAAGAATATCACTCTAGAAGAAGCATGGAGCTCAATTAAACCAGATGTGAGTCACTTTCATGTTTTTGGAAGTGAAGCATGGGCCCATATTCCAGATGAGAAACATAAATCTTTAGAACCTCAAAGTGAAAAATGCATTTTTGTTGGATATTCTGAAGATGTCAAAGGATATATACTTATTCCATTTAAGTCCAAAAATGTTATCATAAGAAGAGATGTAAATTTTGATGAAAATATATCGGCCCACGAGCCTAGTTCGACGAATGTGCCACCTATCTCTATCTCTTCTACTTTTGAACATATTTCTTCACCAGATGATGAAAGTGAGGATGAAAATCCTCCCCCACCTTCTTAGCATCCTCCTTCAGCTCCTTCACTTCCAAAATGGGTCCAAGCTACTCAAGACGCAGCAGGTGATCTTGCCGGTGATCCAACAGATCAGCGCCATACACGTTCTCAGTTCGAAAGAGCCTCTTCTTTACTGGTAGAAGTCTCAGCAAATTATGATCCTGACACCTTTGCAGAAGCTTCAGGCCATCCAGATTGGGACGCAGCTATGAATGAAGAATATCATTCATTATTGGCAAACGATACATGGGATCTTGTTCCTCTACCAAAGGGATGAAAACTTGTTAGATGTAAATGGGTTTACAGAACCAAGTATGGACCAGATGGGAAAGTTGATAAACATAAAGCTCGTCTTGTTGCTAAGGGTTTTTCACAGGTTGAAGGCATTGACTACACTGAAACCTTCTCCCCTGTTGCCAAAATGAACTCTATTCACCTTGTTCTTTCCCTTGCTGCCTCTTTAAAATGGGAAGTCCATCAGATGGATGTTAAATCCACCTTCTTGCATGGGGACTTGCATGAAGAATCTATATGGAACAACCCATTGGCTTCATCCAAACAGACTCCAGCCTTGTATGTCGACTTAAGAAATCTCTTTATGGTCTCAAGCAAGCTCCTCGGGCTTGGTATGCCAAAATGGATAGCTTTTTTTTAGAATCTGGCTTTTCTAGGTGTCATTCTGACAATACTGTCTACACCAAGAAAGTGGGCAAGTCTCTTATCATTCTTGTTCTTTATGTTGATGATCTTATCCTCACTGGTAGTGATCCCAACCTTATCAACCATCTGAAGTCCAGCCTTAAAAAGAAGTTTGAAATGACAGACTTAGGACACTTGCATTATTTTCTTGGTCTTCAAGTCTTGCAATCCAAGGAAGGTATTTCCCTTTCCCAGTCCAAGTATGATTGTGATCTTCTACGCCATTTTCACATGGAAGATTGTAAGCCAACCCCTTCTCCCTTTTATTATGGAGCCAAACTTTCAGTCACTTGTACTTCCCCTAAAGTTGATGCTACCTTATATCCTCAACTTGTAGGCGAACTTTTGTATCTAACCCATACTCATCCTGGCCTTTCCTTTTCAGTTGCCCTTGTTGCTCAGTTTCTGTAAAACCCACATGAAAGTCATTGGAAAGTAGCTAAAAGAATACTTTGTTATGTTCGAGGTACAGTTTAGTTTGGGATTCATTACAGTGCCGAAGCATCTCCTCTATTGGTTGGTTTCACTGATTCTGATTGGGCTGGTGACCCTGATGATCGGAAGTCTACTGCAGGTTATGTGTTCACTCTTGGTTGAGGACCTATTACATGGGCTTGCAAGAAACAAGATGCCATTTCTCTTTCTTCAGCAGAAGCAGAGTATCGTGGTGCTGTAGAAGCTTGTAAGGAAGCCTTGTGGCTTCGTCAGATCCTATCAGAGTTTGGCTTTTAGCAGCAGCATCCAACTACACTTTGGTGTGATAATCAAAGTGCCATTCAATTATGCAAAGATCCAGTCCAACATCAGCATAGCAAACACATTGAACTGCACATGCACTTCATAAAAAAACTCATTCACGACCATGTTATTGAAGTACAATATTGTTCAACCGATGATCAAGTTGCAGACATCTTCACAAAGGCCCTCACAGAGGCGAAGTTTACTAAAATTCGATTTATGGTTGGAGTTCAGGAAGTTGTCACTAAGGGGTGATAGGCTCTAGTGCCTCCTTCCTTCTCCTATTTTGTCATATTTGTAAATCCTTCAATCCTATCCCAAGTTGTTCTTAAGGGGGGATGTTAGGATATTCCGACACATAGGAAATAATTAAGTATAAACTTAGTCTAGTGTAGAGTTAGGTAAAGTGTGTTCTTTACTATGTACTTTTTGTAACTTACAATCTGACGGTCACGATATGTAGTGATCCGACGGTTCATTCTCTCCTTGGTATTACCAACACTTGATCCGTGGCTAAATGCCCGATTTGTCCATGATCTCTATTTAAAGAGCATGGAGGGTCATTTGTATGTTAACTGTTCATGAGAGAAACTTATGTAAAATTTCAGTCTTTTATTAATAAATTGCCTGAAGTGGTCGTGTTGGCTCAGGCCGTGGATTGTTTCCCTCTTTGAGGGTTTTAACAACATCAAAAATACTAGTGTATTGATCTGTGATCTGTTTGTGAGTGGTGTCCTTTGGTGTTCTGTCTGAGGAACTTACCCTGTAAATTCCTACAGATAAATCAGGGAGATGTAGCTTCATGCTCATTTTAGAGAGAGAAATTTGTAACAACAAGTTGTAACTTGCCTTGTGAAGCAATTGAAGCAAAATTTGAAGAATTTGTGTGTTCTTTATGTTACTGATATTATTTCTTGTCATGCTCATACGTATTAATTATTGAAATATTTCTTCGCCTCCTAATATTATTTCAAGTGAAAGAAAGTTTTAAAATTCCTACAATACTAATTCACCCCCCTTCTCTGTATTTTTAGGGTTTCTAACAATTGGTATTAGAGCCAAGTTATTTCATATCAGTATAACAACTAGAATAAGGACTAAGGACCATGGAAAACTAGGAACAAGGATTTACTAATAGGGTACATATGTTTAATGGAACAAACTATGTGTTTTGGAAAGTAAAGATGAAGACCTACATTCAATTGCTTGGAGTTGCTTTATGGGATGATGTGGAAGAAGAATATCAGAACCCTCTAGCAACAATTAATAAAGATCAAAATATGGAGTTCACATGTAATGCTAAAGCCATGAATTCCCTTCTTGTTGGCCGACCTAAATCAAAACTTGTCAAAGTGATGGACTGTACAATTGCTAGAGTTATTTGGGACAAGATGAGTAGCTTCTATGAAGGTGACAATAAGGTAAAGAAAGCTAAACTTCATGGTTTTAGAATGAAATTCTAGTCTTTTTGGATACATGATGATGAAGATATTGCAAAATATTTTTTAAGAATTGATAAGGTTATCTAATAGGGTAGATATGTTTAATGGAACAAACTATGTGTTTTGGAAAGTAAGGATGAAGACCTACATTCAATTGCTTGGAGTTGCTTTATGGGATGTTGTGGAAGAAGAATATCAAAACCCTTCTGCAACAATTAATAAAAATCAAAATATGGAGTTCACATGCAATGCTAAAGCCATGAATGCCCTTCTTGTTGGCCGACCTAAATCAAAACTTGTCAAAGTGATGGACTGTATAATTGCTAGAGCTATTTGGGACAAGATGAGTAGCTTCTATGAAGGTGACAATAAGGTAAAGAAAGCCAAACTTCATGGTTTTAAAATGCAATTCTAGTCTTTTCGGATGCATGAGGATAAAGATATTGAGAAATATTTTTTAAGAATTGATAAGGTTATCAACACCATAAGAGGCTTTGATGAGAAGCTAGATGAAGTTGTAGTAGCTCAAAATATGTTGAGATCTATTCCTGAGAGATTTAATCCCAAGGTTTCAGCCATTGAAGAAATTACCAATATGAATATTCTTACTCTAGACCAATTACTTGGCATCCTCACTGCCTATGAGATGAGAATACCAAGCGACAAGCCTGCAACAAAATAATCAACCTTTAAAGTAGATAAGAAGCCTAAGGAATAGCATGGTGACTCATGTTGTGAATCAAATGAAGTAGAAGCCAATTTTGTGAGGAAGTGATAAGTTACCTTTTAATTCTTTTAATTATGGGATAGTTGGTCACTATGCTTCAAAATTTTTTGAAAGGAGGAAAGAGGATTATGATCCAACAGAAAATTTTAAGAAAGTACAAAAAGATAGAAAGAAGGATAAAAAGAGGGGTCTCTATGTTCAATAAGACATCCCCTCTGAAATTGAAGCTAGCCAACCCTCAGATGATGACACACATGATGAAAGTCCAAAATAATTCATGTTGATGGCCATAGACAATCTGCAAGTTCAAGCTATAAATTTTGATGATGAAGAGAATGAAGTGGACCTAGAAGGATAGCTGGTAAGTGCACTTGAAGAAATTGAAAGGCTAAGAAAGAAAAATAAATCTCAGAAGGAGTCACTGATTAAAGAATATCTTGACATAATTTGTTGTTGTGACTTTTGGAAAAAAATTGTCTTCTAATCCTTGCTTAATAACCCACACTACTTTTGAATCACTCTTTTTATTTTCAATTAATTAAATTTTTTGAGTATTTTTCATAGCATGTATGGTTTCTTCATTTGGTTTTGTGAAACCATTTGCAACTACATGTTAAGAATCCCATGAGAAAAGAAAGTTCTTCATCTTGATTGAAAACACTTCATAGTTTTTACCCATCAAAATTGGTCCTTAAGGTTGTCTTAGACTGTTTCTAAATGCAATTAATTTATTATCATTTTTTATTATCCAACTCTGTCGCTGTTGATTATCAAGTTGAAATGACAATTTAAACCATGTTCATCGTTATTTACTATTCATACCAAAGATTTTGTAAATCTAAGTCTTTGGTGCTAGAATCCATCAACCCTCGCTAGAGATCTCATAAATTTATTAATTTAATCCTAAAAATGAAATGTTAAATAATTTTAAACGTACTATCATAAATCCCCAAAGAAAATCCTTAATTGCCATAAATATATAGCAAATTAAATGACTTGGAATATTGTATGATGGATCAACTTATGGAATTGATATACTCAACCTTCTCCCCATCATTATCATTCTCTACTCAACCTTCTCCTTATCATTATGTCTTGTATTCCTTCATAGTTGAACAATTACTAACCATATTAACACCACGATTATTAAACCCTCTACCATTGAGAGATAATGCTATTATATGAATCGGATTTCTAGCAAACCAAGTTTCCTGCCTAAATTCTTCCATGCTTCTTCTTTCTGTTGAGAGACTTACCTAAATATGACTTCTTCTCTCACGATATGCTCCACTGAACGCCAGATCATGCAAAGACCCTTCACTTGACTTGCGAAGGATAGCTCCAATCTTGCTTTGATACCAATTTGATGAAGCGGGTAGGAAAACACTAAAACACATGAACACTCTCATAGTTGCTACAACCAAATAATTTAAATAATTGTGCATTGTTGGGCCCTTACTCTCTTTCACATACTTTTCATTACTTCACAAAATGATATAAAACACATTGGAAATGACCTCTTTAGAAACAACTAGAAGCTAAAAAATATCTAGATCTAACAACCGACAAATGAATAGAGACCACATCAATCTAGGAATGTATAAACAAAAAACAACTCAACTAAATCAATTAACTAAGTCCTTGGAAATAATTACATTATTCCATGACAAATCAAATAAAACCCCTCAAGTGGAATTATAACTTTGACTAAATTTCTTTTATTTGTAATTGGAAAAAACCCTTTTAGTCAAAAAGTAGCTCATGATTTTTGGAATTGGAACTAGGCATTAGGTTTTGTCTCTCTTGATGTTCCAACTTTGGGTCAGTAGTTGGGGCGCGGCAGATTAACACTATGAGGGATAGTTTATGCTCTTTGTCCTTTCGCTACATTTTTAGGGAGCAAAACACAATGGTAGACCAACTTTCCAAGCCTGGGGCATAGACACTTCTTGGGTATTTCCATTACGTATGTCTAGTTCACGACTCTGTCATAAACTCAAGATTCTTCATTTTTGCATGATGGTTTGCATCTATGCCTGCCAACCATGTTTTTTTGCTATTCTACCTAGAATTTCACCCGCCTCTCTAAGTCTTCCACGGCCATATGCAAGGGGTTTTCAATATTTTTTGGTCTATTGGATAAGGTCCCTGATCTCTGTTTACTTAGTAGTTCATGTGAGCTGATGGCCTTTAGTTCTCTCTTTTGACATCTTTGCAAGATCTATAGTGTAGGATAAGGTGGAGGAAAATTTTGATTGATATAATAACATTTTATAATAGGAAAAAAAATAGCTCACCGTTTATGCAAATAGATATATTTTAAAACATTTTTTTATTTAAAATTTCAAATATAAATAGTTGAATACAAACCCCAACTTATTCAAAACAATTTCAATTAAGATAATTTAAAACATATTAAATGTTGTGAGTGTGATAGTTTAAAACATCCATTTTTTCGTTACATACCACAAGAAAGTAATTAATACGTGACCAAAGTGTCAACTTATATTAAATTATTGTAATTATGCTGCGAAACCAGAAACATTCGCAATGTAGTATCTACGTGGAATAAACTCTGTAACGACTTTGAAAGTTGGTGATAATAACTTGTCGAATAGTGGGCTCACCTTGCAAGGGTAGCAGATGCCCTCATCCCGACGGGTTAGCACTTGGGATTGATGATGGAGATTGTTGTGATGGAATGATTTGAAAGCATGAAGAAATTCTGTTGGTCAATCCAAAACGCATGGGATCTCGTGCTTCTGTTGTAACCAAAGGAAATTGGTGTGCTTTTTCATACGATTTAAACCATGCGCCATGTCTGCAGCCTGCTTCAACGACCAAGCAAAACATTTTCCGTTCTCAGTTTTACCATTCCAGTCGATATTAAGTCAGTAATAACAGTACTCCACATCCTTTTTTGGCTCTCTATGGTCCATAAATTGGTGCTGGTAAGCTGGGTTGCGGGCTAATAGATCGGTGCAAGTTTAACATATCTGTGAACCCAGGTTGAACCCAGTCCATTCTTGTATGTGCTCTAATCTTTCAAGAGCTGTGATCCATACTAGTGACCCTGTCCTGTGAAGGAGTTAAAAGAAATCAGTTTCAAGTATGGTGATTGCCTTAGCTTACTACCCTCTGCTTATATTATTATTCTTGTGCATTTCTGCCAGGGGTACTGAAGATGGAACAGTGCTCTTGAGACTCAAATTGAGTATAGTTGACTCCGTCGGCTACCTGCATGACTGGAGATCAGATGGATTAGAGTCTCATTGTACATGGTCAGGAGTGACCTGTGATGGTGTTGGTATGGGTCGAGTGACAGGCCTTGATCTCTCTGGAATGAATCTCACTGGAAATATTTCTGATGATATATATTTGCTTTCAAAGCTCAAAAGCTTAAAATTGGCCTCCAATGGTTTCTCTGGGCCACTGCCAGGATCCATAGCCAATCTGACAGAGCTGGTTGTTTTAGACATAAGTCGAAATTTCTTTGTTAGTAACTTCCCCACCGGATTGTCTAGAGCTAAGGATCTCATGAACGTTTCTGCTTACAGCAACAACTTCACAGGACCTTTGCCTGAGGACATAGGCTTATTGTCCCAGCTTGAGCATCTAGACTTCAGAGGAAGTTTTTTTGATGGAAGTATTCCGTCCTCATATGGAGGTTTGTCCCCGCTCAAGTTTTTAGGTCTCTCGGGAAATAATCTCACAGGGCATATTCCTCCAGAGCTAGGTAAGCTTTCCATGTTGCAAACGTTGCTATTAGGGTATAATAAGTTGGAGGGTCGAATCCCTTCAGAGCTGGGAAACCTTAGTAGGTTGGAGTATTTAGATCTGGCTTGCTCTAATATTTCTGCAAGTATTCCAGCAGAGCTGACCAAGCTAAGTATGCTTACTACATTGTTTTTGTATAGGAACAGCCTTACTGGAATTATTCCTCGGGAAATTGGTAATATGAGTTCACTCAAGTCTCTTGATCTTTCTGATAATTTTCTCTCAGGCACCATTCCTGCTGAAATAGG
Source organism: Pinus taeda (assembly GCA_000404065.3). NCBI lineage: Eukaryota > Viridiplantae > Streptophyta > Pinopsida > Pinales > Pinaceae > Pinus > Pinus taeda. The sequence continues at coordinate 69,270 of APFE031380334.1, forward strand.
TATGCTGAAGAGTTTGACACTTTTCAGTGTTATGTTCAACCACATGAGTGGTCGTGTCCCGGACAGTATATGTAATCTTCCTAACCTTGTAACTTTGGAGATATGGAATAATTCATTTTCAGGTATACTTCCTCAAGCACTTGGCATAAATTCGGCTCTCCAATGGTTAGATGTCTCTTCTAATTCTTTCACAGGTTCAATACCTCCTCAGTTGTGTAGAGGAGGCAATCTTACCAAAGTCATTCTTTTTAATAACCATTTCTCAGGACCCATTCCCAACAGCTTGGCTAATTGCCCATCTCTTCGGAGAGTAAGAATGCAGAATAATCAACTCTCTGGTGCGATCCCTACAGGATTTGGATTGCTGCCAAATCTTAACAGGTTTGAATTGTCAAAAAACATGCTAAATGGCAGTATTCCATTTGATCTCAGCCTGTCCTCAAAGCTTTCATTTCTGGATCTCTCCAATAATGAGTTTGAAGGAAGTCTTCCAGGGAATATTTCAAAAATGGTCAGTTTGCAGAATTTCTATGCCTCCAACAACAATTTAGTTGGTAAAATTCCAACAGATTTTGGAGGCTGTTCCAGCCTCTCAGTTTTGGACCTGTCTGAGAATCATCTTTCAGGGACAATTCCCAGAAGCATTAGAATATGTGAGAAACTGGTAAGCTTGGATTTGAAGCAAAATGAACTGAGTGGGGCCATTCCTTCTGAACTTGCAGCTATATCTGCTTTAGCCATGTTGGATCTATCTCAAAACGCTCTGACAGGCATTATATCTCCTGAATTTGGAAATGCCACGGCCCTTGAGAGTTTCAATGTGTCATACAACAATCTCTCTGGTCCACTTCCAATTCAAGGGATATTCAGGTCTGCCAACCCAGATGCTTTTGTTGGTAACCCAAATCTCTGTGGAGGTATTTTGACTAACTGCCACTTCATTACAGACAGCCTGCTACCTCCTAGTACTTTAGATAAAAAGGGACCCAGGCCTTTGGCGTGGATGGTTGGAGTAATATGTGCAGTTTCATTGGCAATGGCAATTTTTCTATTAGGAGGGCGTTTGCTTTGCATCAAGTCCGAAAATGGGTTCTTCTGCAGGAAAATCGGTCTCAAGGACAACTACCTCAATGAAGACTGGCCATGGCAGCTCACTGCATTTCAGAGACTAAGTTTCACAAGCATGGACATACTGGCCTGCATAGAAGAAAGTAATATCATAGGAATGGGTGGGACTGGTACTGTCTACAAGGCCGAGATGCCCAGTGGTGAAATTGTAGCAGTGAAAAAGCTCTACAACATGGATAAAAAAAAGCCTGGCTTCCTAGCAGAGGTAGATGTCTTGGGAAGGCTGAGACATAGAAATATAGTCAGACTGCTCGGCTACTGTTACAACTATTCTAATCCCATGCTTATCTATGAATACATGTCAAATGGAAGCCTTGCAGATGCTTTGCATGGGAAGAAGTCACTTAACAATTTATTGGCTGACTGGGTCACGAGGTATAATATTGCAGTGGGAATTGCACAGGGCTTGTGTTATCTCCACCATGATTGTTCCCCTTCGGTCATACACAGGGACGTCAAATCAAGCAATATTCTTCTTGACTCCAATCTTGATGCTAGGGTTGCTGACTTTGGAGTTGCAAAGCTCGTTGAGTCCAATGAAGCAATGTCCACTATTGCTGGCTCATACGGATACATCGCTCCAGGTTAGATTCAGATATGCATACTCTTTTCGATATTAACTCGTTCATCCTCGCACATAGAGATCAGCTAGTTTTTTTATGTCAATAGCTGTAGTTGCGGTAAAAGGCTGCAGTGTTTTAATCAGCAACTAGTTAATAGGATGTATGTGTAAAACAATTGTATTTTGTGGTGCTTAGAAATGAGTTATGTTCATCTCCTTTCGGTCTGAGAATCTGCGACGTGTTGGTTTATTTATATTTATTTTTATTCTTTTAAGATTTAATATTTTTATATTACTAAATTTTCAATCGTATAGATATCGATAATGAAATCATTGATTGCAAAATAGATGAGACTTTTTCTGTGGATGTTTGAAAAACAGTCATGATCGATTAGTTGTACTTGTTTCTGTAATATTTCTGGGGTGGCTTTTGTTTCCGTAAGTTTTTTTTAAGTGGGAATCTGTAAATAATATATATATTTTTGGTGTGGATTTCAATTTTATATATATTTTTGGTGTGGATTTCAATTTTATATATATATATAATTTTCAAATTTAAGAATAAGTTATGTGATGATAAAAAGTTAGAGGATAAAAGGAAATTTAGATATTACAAAGAGGTGATCAACATCACTTTTGAGAACCAGAATTATTTCTTTGTTTTGATCAATTTTAAGAAAAAGATGAACATGACTAATTCGCAAGAGCTTTGAAGTCAAAGCCGATGGTGGTCTACTCTCAAGACTCCTTGGGAGGATAGAATTTGTAAGCATCATACCAAGAGGGTGGAGGATGAACGGCACTTTCTTTTAGATTGTGCCACTATTACTCACATCAGCTCTTATTTCCCTAACATCTTTCACACTTCCAATCTTGATCTTGGTGGGCTCATTTCCCTTCTTTTTTAAGCATATATAAAAATAAGATTCTCAAGAACCACCACCACCACCACCACCACCAATACTTTTATTAATAATTATAAATAAGAAAATAACTATGTATCTTTTACTTCTTCTTCATCATCATTCAATTATTAATAATTATTAAATGAATAATAAAGATTTAATTATATGAAATATTTTTAATAATAGTCACAAATAAATAAAAAAGTAAGTCATATATTATTTTACTTCTCAATCTAATTGAAAAATATCGGAAACCATGATTATAAATCTATTTTTGATTTTTGATTACTACATTAAAACTTTTATTTATTAGTAATATTTTATAATATTTTTCTTTATTATATATTTTTTAAAATTTATATATATTTGATTATATATTATTTTTCTAATTAATTTTAATAATTATAAATATAGTTAATTTTTTATAACTTTATTTATTTATTTTAATAATATGTATTACGAGGTAAGTATGTTAATCTCTATTATAATTTTTTTCTAAACTATTTAATTTATATAAAAAAACGTTTTATAAATATTATTTATTGAAATAGTTTATAAAATTTAGAATAACATTCTCACTACTAAAACATATTTCACTCTTAAACAAACATAAATTTATATATTAATTTAAAACTAAAATTAAATATATCAGAGTATTTTATTATTCATTAAAAGTATTGTTATTTTTTAATTAAATTATATTTATAATTAAAATAAATTGAACTTTAAATTGAAATTTATTTTAGTTATAATAGTTTTATGTTATGTAGTTAATATCTGATTTCCAATTGTATTTGAGAAGTACTAATGTTCGAGTTATCACTCCACTATTAATATGGTTATATTTGTAATGTTGAACCACTGACCACTATTAATATCGTTATATTTGTAAGGTTGAACCACTGATCTCCGACTGTATTTCAGACGTATTGACGTTGAAATTACCCATCTCTAATTGTCTTGCATAGGTATTAATATTGCTCACATGCTTTTCAAAAGAAGAGTAACAGAAATACTTAGGGTCATTCACTAAGCATTATACAAACATGACAATATGATGGACAATATGGTTGACACTGGCTATATATCTTTATCTTAATTTCTATTTTTTTTCTTCTTTTTAGCATTCATTGGCAATATGATGGACAATAAGTTTTCATGAAAGACTAATAATGAATGCAATCTATAGTTTTTTTGGACTTTTACCACTATGTTACATGTAAGAGCCAGGATGAATGCTTATTTTTTCTAAGAATCAGGATGAGAAGAAAGGTCAAAGAACTATGTACATGTCCTCTCTTTTTCTGGATTTTTACCCATATGTTACATGTAAGATCCAGGATGAATGCTTATTTTTTCTAAGAGTCAGGATGAGAAGAAAGGTCAAAGAACTATGTACTTGTACTCTCTTTTTATAAATATATAAAAAACCAGCGTTTTTTTCCTTCTGAACAGAAAAAATTATTAATATTGAAATTATTGTTTTTTTTAATGCAGAGTATGCATACACTCTGAAGGTAGATGAAAAGAGTGATATATACAGCTTTGGGGTTGTGCTTATGGAACTTCTGACAGGTAAAAGGCCTGTTGAGCCCGAATTTGGAGAAGCCATGAATATTGTAGAGTGGGTGAGATCAAAGATTAGAGTCAAGGATGAAAAAGAGGAAGCTTTGGATCATAACGTCGCAGCTTCTTCGAACTCGGTGAAAGAAGAGATGATGTTAGTGCTGCGAATAGCGTTGGTGTGCACCAGCAGACTGCCGACCGACAGGCCTTCCATGAGAGACGTGGTTACCATGTTGAGCGAGGCAAGGCCGAGGAGAAAAATTAGTGCAAATGTTAGAAATTAATTCCTGATACCATGTGTGCCTAGATATACACCAGATTCTCCAACTTTCATGCTATACAATATGCAGTGATTATTGGTTTTGCGTTTGGGTGCTTCAGCTTGTATGGAGGAGCGTTGGTGTGCACCAGTAGGCTGCCCACAGAGAGGCATTCCATGAGAGATGTCGTTACCATGTCGGGCAAAGGCAAAGCCGAGGAGAAAAGAATCAGTGCAAATGTCAGAGATATCAAAAAATATTTCAATAATTCCTGAGCCCATGTGTGCCTGTGATGTACACATCAGATTCTCCATCTTTCATGCTGTAAAATATGGATTGATTATTGGCTTAGCTTTTGAGTGCTTCAGCTTATATGGAGGAGTGTCTTTGTAGAAGTCAGTGAGAGGTAGGATGCAGCAGTTATAAATAAGGGATCTTTGACTTGCATGTGAGTAAGTATTTTAAAAGTCAGGTTCTGAAATTAGCCATGTGCATCGAAGATTGTAAACATGTAACACTTCAGCAATATAATATTTGTTTTCATATGGAAGGGGAATTATGTTATCTCTGTTGTACATGGGAAGCTCTAGATTATTTTTATCAAGTCAGACACTTAGAAATTGAAAATTAAGGCCATTATCAGTCTTTGTTTGGAAATTAATTTCACCCTATTAGAAGCCCGAGTTTTAAAACTTGTCCTGACAGAAACATCATCACAGAAGATACTTTAAAAGATAGATTTTACAAATAGGAGAATCCAAAAACACAATAATCTTTGCTAATATAATATTTCCTGTCTCGTTTGTATATAAATAAAAAACCAACTACCTCTTCTCCACCCAGGCTCTTAGAACAGCTCACTTATGCACATGTTTTATGTTCTTTACTGTAACAAATGAGCCTATGGACTATCTACTTATAAAATTAATTATAGTTTTTTCTTCCATGAATGATCTTTAAAATATAATCTCGTGAGAAACAGCTGAGATACCATTCAGTGTATATTGGTCATATGTACAGTGCATTGTTGTGGAAGGGACAGAATTAAACTAATGGAAAGGAATACTTGAATTTATCAAATTTGTTCAAAAAGATTAGAATCTGAACATTTTCATTGTTAGCACGTACAAAATTCATGAACATTATTAGAGAATAATATTTACATAATGTGCTTGAAGTGACCTCCTCATTACACAACAATGTAAACTTATTCAGCTTCAAGTGCATTTTCTTGTAGTTCCAGAGACATCACGATGGGACATAGACACGTGCCGGAGACGCAATACAAGGATAGGGATTCTCTCGAAATAATGTTTACAATTTTCGAAATCGGAAATGGAAGAAAAATTATTTCTTCAAATAGAAATGAGTGCAAAATATATATATGAACCTCAATCCATGGTGGAATGATTTTTATGGAATGTTCACCACTGAGGCTACAACTTCAAGTTCAGTTATAGAATGACCTTGGTTAAATTGTCATTGTCTCTATCGAATAAGCATAAACACAGTATTATATTAACTAATTTAAAGAATAAAAACATGATCTCCTTTTCTTGATTCTGCGTAGATTGGTTATTTTTTAGTACGGTTTTGGGAGAGCTAGAATCAAACCACAATGGTGGTCACTATTTATCTTAATACCAAAACATTCAAAATTTCTTACCTTAGTGTACTTATAAGAATTATATATCACTAATTTCAACTTGTTTCAATTTTGCCATATATATTAACAACGATTTAGTCATCACTAATTTCAACTTATTCAAATTTTTGTCACATAAATGAACATGTCCAAAAATTAAACCCACTCGTTATTCATAATTAAAAATATTTCTCTAATTAAAAAAATGTGAAATAAAACATTCAAATCTAATTTAATGAAATCTAATAAAACTGCTCTAACAAAATAATATAAAAAAAGTATGGAAAAACAATTTAGAAAGTACAATATAAATTTTATAACTAGTTATAATTTATTTTTTATTTTGATATAGAGTAAAAGACATTATAATTACGTCATGTTCTTTTACAGGGTTGGACTCAACCCTCGGCAAATCCAGCCAATCACAAGGCTCTACTTTCATCCTCCTCCATCGAATAAAACCATTACACGTGGAATCATGCCTATAGTTTAATGTGTTGCACCTACGCCCCTCCCACCTCTACTACACCCCTCATGCTTGCCCCGCCAGGGATCGAATCCTCGATGAGCCCTTTCATTCAAATCGTTTTGGATCAAACCCTCAAAGGCCTCCGACGGGCCTCTGCCCCTAAAGATTTCCTCGCCACCCTTCATCCAACTCGGATTGGATCTTTGTTTTGGTGTTGAATTGCAGGGTGAAGACAACATAAACAAAGGACACAACTCATATCTTCACTTCATACCTCACTGAGCAATGTTATTTTTTTTTATAAGCAATCACTTTTGGTATGTTCTTACCCTATACTTGGGCATTTATTTTTCTTTTATAGGCAATAGAAAATAGGGTAATGTTGGTTCTTTGGTGTGGGCATATCTATTGTTTTTCTTAGGAAGAATGTCATTGTGCATTTAATATGGAAAATAAAAAGGTGGATTATACAATATGATGTGAGATGAATAGTCCAGTTATAGAGAGTCAACAATTCTTTACTCAACCCATTACAGGGCACTGTAGCTTCTTGGTAGTGAATGTTTTGGGCTAGGTGAGTATAGAGATGCGGAAAAGGCTCCAGACGAGGCTATATTTTTTAAGGTTGATTATGATGATGCACATTGTGATATTGGGTTGGTCATGCATGCCAGGGGGGAGGAAGAGAGATTCATACAAGAGTTTCAAAAAGCCATAGACTTGAAGCCAAATCATATGGATGCTTTGTATAATATTGGATGGTTGTTTAGAGATGTGGGTATGTAACAAACAGTTGTAGAAATGTAAAACAAGGTGCCTTCTATCTAGCCTAATCACTGGCGTGTTCAACTCAACAAAGTGGTGGCACTGTTGGGTGTTGGAGAAAATATAGAAGCTAAGAAAGCTTTGAAAGAGGCTTTCAAAATGACAAATACGGTGGAATTATATGATGCTATTATGCATTTAAAGCATCTTGAGATGAGGCCTAAAGGGTTTTCTTCAATGATTAGAAGAGCATATCAATAAGGAGGTTCTGAAGCTTAGGTACAAATGGGAACTGGTAATGGGAGCTTTGAAGAAGGAATATTGGTTGTTGAACAAGGTAGGTTTACAAAAGAAAGTGGAGGAACCGCACCTAGACAATACTTGTCCTGCGCTCGAGATATCAGAAGCTTCGAAAGGCTAACTAGACTGAATATTTGGATATAAATCTTTTGAAAAATGAATTAACTAAAACAAAAGTGTGCATTTCTCAATTTTTCGTGTATCAGAGAAAACAATCCTCAAAGCACCTCTTGAACAAATTGATAGAGATTGCTCCATTTTCTCAAGCCAGAAACATTCCAAGGAGATGTCAAGGTAGTGAATGAAAGCGTGTTAAGTGTATTGGATGGGACAAGATCAAGAAGAGTGGATTTGGGTTTGTTTTATGCAATTATTTCCCATATTTGTGCAAGTTCCCCAGAGGAGAGAAAACATTATGCTTTTAATGCTTTAGTGTGGTGTTAAACAAAGTGTGCACAGATTGGGAAGCTAGATGAAAATTCCTAATTATAATGTTAAGGGTAGTCTATCTCCCATCAGAAGGAGTCAATGACATGATGGAAGTTCACAAAGAGCATGAAACTTCCAAGTATCTCATTTCTCAAGTTTTTAGAAATGTTTGGCATCATGCACACCCTAGTAAAGCTTGCGGTAAGTGATAGGGTGCGTCATGGTCCTTTAAATTGTGAAGATTTCTCCTTCATATTTTTCCATTCCATTTGTTTTCTCCAGTTATTAATTCTATGATTTCTAAACATGATAGATATGTCATCCTGTCCATTCCATTGAGAGTGCAGCTAAGCTTCCAAGGCCTGCTTCTGTTTCAAGGATAATTTTGTTCTAACGTCTTTCCTATATGATGCATAAATTATTTATCTTTCAATAAGTTGTGGTAATCTATATAAGCATAAATTTCTTGTTTTTCATTTTGAAACATTTACAAGATTCCATGGTTCTATATGGTGAACGATAATTTTCACTCCTTTGTTTCCATCCTATTTAGTATGGGGAAACTGATCTAATTAACAATTGTTCCATTGTTGCAGCTCATTAAGGGAAGTTTGAGGTCTAAAATTGGTCTCCAAAGGAAATTATAAAATAATAGTCGAAATAATCAAATAAGATTAGATTACATCATCAAATTTTAGAGGGGAAAATGGAAAAACTATTTCTCCAACTTGTATTTTCAACATATCTTCCTAACAATTTACTCAAATTTCAAGCGCAACACTTGTTGGATGCAAAATTTGATTCCTCGTCCAAGGAGTACCCATGTTGCATACTTTTAATGGACCTTACTGCACAAAAAATGACTTGCAAAAGCTTCAAACTCTGGTTTCTAATTTTGTTAGTATTGTGATTTCATTTGACATTGATTGAATCTTATTAAATAAAGATTGAGGTAAGTGATAGGGTGCATCATGGTCCTTTAACTTGTGAATTTTTCTCCTTCATATTTTTCCATTTCATTTGTTTTGTCAAAGTATTAAGTCTATGATTTCTAAACATGACAGATATGTCATCCTATCCATTCCCCTGAGACTGCATCTAAGCTCCCAAGGCTTTGAGATTATGTTTCAAGGAAAATTTTGTTCTATCTTCTTTCCTGTACGATGCATAAATCATTTATCTTTCAATGAGGAGATGTAATTTATATAAGCATAACTTTCCTATTTTTTATTTTGAAACAATTATGAAATTCCATGGTTCTATATGGTGAACGATAGTTTTTGCTTCTTTATTTCCTTCCTGCTTAGTATGTGGAAACTATCTAATTAACCACTTTTCCACTGTTGCAACTATTGTTCCACTATTGCAACCGTATGAGTTTCATTGTTCCACTGTTGCAGCTATCGTTCCACTATTGCAACTATCTAAGTTCCATGATTCCTATTGTAGCTATTGTTTCCTTCCATGGTTGTATCCCAAGAGAATAGATAGTTTCCACTGTTGAAACTATTTGAGGATTCAAATAAATAAGTTTCTTCTTATATGAAGATAATTATATATAATATATATATATATATATATAATATATATTATATATAGTATACATTAAATTCAATTGAACTATTGCATATACCTATTTATTTAGAATTTAATTAAAACTATGTTGCTAAATGCACATACATATTCAGTATACATTGAATATAATTTATTCAAGTATACTGAAGGATTTAAGTATGTAAAGGATTTACAAATGAAAAAATCTTTAAGAATATTAATATGGTTTGTGGTTTAGAAAATGCCAGTGAAAAGATTCAAAATTTGTATTCCAAGTTTGTTAGTATTATGAGTTCATTTTGAGATTGATTGAATCTTCTTGAATAACTGAACTTAGAAAATTGTTAATGTTGGGTATGTTAATTGATTGTTGCCAGTAAGAAAGAATCAAAACTAGCTACAAAGTGTAGATAGGAGGGGAAACAATGTTTACTCCAAATTTGAACCAAATTAGTCAAATTGAGGCTTCTTTTGGTGCACCAAAGATTCTAGTGGAAGTTTGTGCTCATAACTCAACATTAAATAAGGTGATTTCTTGGTTGTTTTTCTTTCTAGTTGTAGCTCTTGAACATTTCAAAACATTACAGTTGACCTTCCTAATGAATTCAATAGCTCATCAAGATCAAATTGTCCACAAATTAGGAAGCCTCAAATGTGAATAGGTAACTAGAGCAAAGTTTGGTCATTGAAACTATTTACAGTATTTCTGAGAGATACTTTTTAATGAAATTATTAGAAGGAATCAACCTGAAAAATGTATGCATGATTTAGGATATCTTTAGGAAGACCTTGCATTCAGATTAAAGACAAAGAACCTCCTTTAAATGATCAGCAGGAAGAGAAATCAATATTTGTTTTATGTTATTTAGAATGTCATATTTTTTTTTAAATGCTGCAAATCTTATGAGGCACCTAAGTTTTTACCGTGACTTAGGAGTGTTTCACCATAAGCATCATTCTCACAGTGGTTTGGGAAATCTATTAGGAAGTTTGGTCTCCTAGTTCATTGTTTTCTAATTTTTTATTGTCATGGTCTATGCATTAATAATTAGTCTCATGTGTGGCTTGATGACCTTGATCATTCTCATTTTTTGTTTTATAGTAATGCCAACATACCATGGAATTATATATTAATCTTGTGCTTCTATTTCCATAAATAATTCATGATAAATTACTTTAAATTTTAGATTGGTAGAAATAATCTAATGACCAAGGACCATACTAATGTAGGACTCAATCAATATCTACTACTTACATATGATCACAAACACCTAAGTGAGAAATTTTGTTCTATTTTTAGTTTCAACATTACGTCTAGAGAGAAATTTGCATGCGAACAAAGCTCCTATTTCCTATGGACTATTCTTAAAGGTTAGTAAGTTTTCAAGTGTTTATGTGAAAAAGTATTTTTCATAAATTGTTGCTAGGAAAAAATTGTTGTTGAATTGATAGTAGTTGTAGGCATCCTACAATACATTTCCTATGATTTCACTATTTGGGATTCCTATCTTATAGCTTTTAAACTGTTTTAGGGTTAATAGACTTGATTGTAAGTTGGAATATGACTAGTATTGTTCGTTATTCTAATTTCAGATGGGGTTATCAGTGTGTTGCAAATAATAGTATCGTTGTTGTTCCTGGCAGGTATTTTGGCTCTCATAAAAGCACTATCGTTGCACTGAATGGCATATTCAAATGGTTTTGATGTTTTTCAAACCCCTCCTCAAGATTCACAACAAAATCAACATCAAACAAGCCTACACCAACATACTAGTAGTGGGAAAGAAGAGTCCCCCTATTTTTGCACTATATTGGGATAAAAAGATGTAGTTTTCTCTTCAAGAACGTTGACAAAAGCTAAATTATCTTATTCGAATGGGACCAATTCGCTCACATAGAATTGGAATAAATCTCTGATGGATTGTATGTAAATTCTACTAGAAAATATCCTCATAAAAGCTCTAAAACATATAATAGGTAGACTACGACTTGTATATATAGAGTGAAGTTGAAATGATTGGTAGTGATGTTAAGGTTCTTGTGCGAAACTACAACCAAATGATTTTAATTGAGCATCAAATGATAAATGGACATAATGTTCATTTTTTCTTTATTATTTGTAATATTTTTGTTAAATTAGTTAAATATAAGCATTGAATTTGAGCCTAAGTGCAAATTCAAGGGACAAAATATTATGTACATTTCTATGTATGATACATATGAAACAAGAATATAAAAGTTCACGATGAAGAAAATACATAACATTTGTAGAATATGAGTGAAACAAGGAGTTTTCTCATGTAGGTTTGTTCAAATATGGCTTTCATAGTGAACAAAAGGTGATAGGATGACTCTTCCAACATAGAGAAATACACCCATCCTCCAAACGCATATCCCGATTTGAATAACATCTATGAAGCATGGCTCTTGCATAGTCAATTATTTTGTCACTAGATATTTCACACACAAATCCCCCTTTCTTAACTCTACTAACCCAGTTCAAATGACTCTCATTTCTCTCCAGACGAGATGCACCATCATATGCTACATTAATAAGTAACCCCATGGAAGCCTCACCTTCAACCATACACCTCTCCTCGCACTCTGTCCCCTTGAAACATACATTGGTTGAATCGAAGAATCTACATATATAATCTATAGTGTTCTTAAATCTTTCTATGAATTTAGTAGATGTTTGGTCTATACCATTATCACTCAAAACAAGGGGATTTAGGTCCTTTATGAATTTCATGAACTTGTCACGAGGTGGAACTAATATTAGCTGATTGTCTTTGCCTTCATTTTTTTTCCAAGTTTTCCCCTAAGAGTTGATGAAGATGAAATTGTGCACATATAGCTAATTCCTCCTCTCTTTGAAACCTAGGGCTTTCCTTGCTGAGGGAATCTAGAGGTTTTGCAATGACATTGACTTCCATATCAAGGTTAAAACTCTTTTCATATATGTTCAAATGGGTGGGGAAGTCAATGAAGGAGGCCCTATTGAACAGGGTGCCCCAAGAGTGTTTGTTAGGATTCTTGGCCTTAGGAGACTAGGAGGCTCAGCTAGTCTTATAGCCAATGCCTCCATGAATGTGGGCCATTGTATTCCATGAGAAACGCCAACATCTATTACATCGAGAGATTTATTGGTCTGGTCTTCAAAGGATTCAAGTAGATATTTATTGGCTATAATGTACAACAAATGATACCATGGACTTACCTCACCAAACTTGATGAGAGCCTTGTGAAACAACTTTGGATCTACAGAGACAAATTCCGAGAAAGGAAGAGATGCACCAATATGCATGATCTTGGCAATGAAATTTCTTAGCCCATGTGCTACAAGCCTATGGTTCGCATCACCTGAGTTTGATGCAAGACCATGGAGGAACCATATGAGATGTTGAATGTGAACAATGTAATTGTTGGCTATAGCTACTATACAATAGTTTAGTAGTTGTTCATCCCATCTCAATCCCTTGTGAGGATTAGGTGGAATACTATGGCGTCCACCTGATTTGCCTTTGTTATTGCTCTTGCTAATATTGTTGTTATTATTGTTGTTGTTGTTTCATGTGGCCTCCCAATCTAATTGATTATTTGATTCTACTCGATGTAGAGAAATTATCCTAGTTTCTGGGGCCAACCAGTGGTTTCCAGAATTTCCTTTCTCATTTATGGACAGAGGAAATGTGTAATCAATCGTTTCTAAGTAGAAACTTCTACTCATTTATCTAAAATTTCTCCATGATGCAATTTTTTCTTTAAAACTTTGAAAGTCTCAAATATGTAAGTTTAATTTAACAAAAATGTTCATTAACAATGGAATGAAATTGCTCCAAATCTATGATTATTTTAGAGTTGGCCAATTTTCATCTCTGTGGAAAATGTGGACCTTCTTGGATTTTATATATTTCAAATAGCTGCTTTGAATGGTGAATAGAAGCATCCTTATAGTATTGAACATATTTTGAATAACGCTTCTCTAAATCTTGAACAAACTTCTTCATTAGGCCAAAATGATCATTCTCCGTAAGGAAATATGTAAGTAGAGAACCCCCACATTACAAGGATTATCACTTCTAAATTAGAAATTCATGGATGACTCAAAAAAATTCACCTACGTAATACACATAGATGATGGAAATGATATTCTACAATAAAAACTTAAGAATATAAAAAATGCAAGCATGTTTATTTTGCTAATAACAAGAATACCTTCTTAAAAACAAATGTTTATACATGTAACCACATTTATTATTTCAAAGAAAACATTATAATCAACACAACTGTGGACATTGCAAATAAAGTTTACTATAGCTCTGCTTTATTTCTTGAATGTTCCAAAGGAAATGTTTGAAAACTTCAAAATTGAAAAGTCATGAGTCAAGAATCATAACATCTCTCGCACCTTCTGGTCCTAGTTGTTACTAGCAAATTGTTATGTTTAGCAAGGATTTATGTTAAAAGTTATTTCCTTTTAATCAAGAAATTCAGTAAGAGCTTCAACCAATGTTGGTTGAAAGACCTTTCCTTTTAATCAAAAAATCGATTGAAGATTCAACCAATGTTGATTTGCCATATAAAACATGGTATTTTTACCAAATCTCTAAATTCCAACTTCCAAACTATTACAAAATTAAAACCTATATAGTATAATATACACCAAATATTAAAAAATGAAATATTAAAATTTAAAATTTAATAAATCAATATCATTTATATGATTATCAAATCAAATTATAAATTTTTCAAATTTAATAAATTTTTTTTTCTAATTTTAACAATCTTATGGTTTTCTAATTTAACAATCTTATGGGGTTATCTTTACACTTCTTGAGGCAATGGCCAGTTATAACTAGTTTATATAATCATGTTGACTTGTTAGATCCGTAACATTGTTACACTGTCGCATAAGGCTTCGAAATTGAGCCATCATTCTCACATTATTAGTGTTGTTTTGGTTATTTTTAAAGGTGGTTAAAACAATATAATTTTTATATCTTAAATAATGATATTGATAATATAAAAAAGATATCAATTGATTCATCATTTTTTACAACTATTTAGTTGTTACTAGGAATTTCTAAAATTAGGTTTAATAATAATTTTTTAAGATATTATATATTGATATTTTATAAATATAAAAAAATATAAAAATAACATGAAAATTCATTATATATAAAACTAATTATTGTGTGTATTAATGATTAGAAATTTAAAAAGTATTTTATTTTTTTGAAAATATATTGGTTTCTCATTAGTGTCGTTGTTTTTTTCAAATATGTAAAGCTAATTTATTTATTATTACTTTTGCGAAAATTTACCTATGCTTTGTTTTTCAAAGCTTATGTTATTTTATAAAAAAATTAAAACAAAAATTATCGAAAATATTTATTTAAATAATTTTATTTTCATATTAAGAAGTTAAAATATTTTTTTTATTTTAATATAGAAGTAGCTGGTTGAATTGAGGTTTCTGTGATTCATATCAAATTTATGAGAGATTTTTCAGCGTAAATCACATGATATTTCATTTGTCGATGCGTTTCAAACCAACCAGTATGGTTCATCATCACGACAAGTTGAATAATCAGATCTAGCATTGCATGTTAAATTGTCCCCGCAGAACCTCCATTGGCTATAATCCTTGACCAGGCAATGGCTATATTGACTAACAACTATATATGACTGGGGGACAGTTAGACAGACCAAGGTATAAAAATAAGTTAATTTCATAGCTAGTTAGTTATATTATTATTAAACTAAAGGTCAAAGGGACAAATAATTAT
>APFE031380334.1:84876-113104 GCA_000404065.3 Pinus taeda
GATAAAAGTTAGTATAAATAAAAATATAATGATAGACTAAGTCAAGTGTTGGAAAGAAAATAGTATAACTAATCGTTTATCTTAATTGTTAAAATTAACATATGATTAAATTGAAAAAAAAAAAATTGTCGAAGGACATGAACAAGTGAAAAAAACAAGGGAGGGGAAGAAGGGAAGAAAACGACTAGGAAGAGAGTGTTGGGACCCAATAACTACTAATCTTCCAACCA
Source organism: Pinus taeda (assembly GCA_000404065.3). NCBI lineage: Eukaryota > Viridiplantae > Streptophyta > Pinopsida > Pinales > Pinaceae > Pinus > Pinus taeda. The sequence goes on from APFE031380334.1 coordinate 85,107, forward strand.
TATTTTCTATTTAGATTGCTTAGCCTTTTTTCAATCTCAAGGGCTTCCCTAAATTTCTGATAATGGAATTGTGAAACTCTCGCAATCACACTAGCCTCCTCAATACACACATGAAATAGGATATTGAAATGATAAAAAAAAATAACACCAAAAGTAAAATGTGTGATGGAATATATTTTATTTTATTTACTTAGAAAATGTTTAACACAATATATTAATAAAGATAATCTAGATATATAGTTATAATCTATAAGTATATTTTTTGAGGTTATGGGTTCAAGTTTATTTTTATTGGTGAATAATGTAATCATATGTAATATAGTATTAGTCCAAAAATATCAATTGTTATATTAAATGCATAATTTGTTAAACTAGATATTTTAGGATGCATGCGATAAAGCTAGTATATTGGATGATGCATTTGAGAACTTTACAATTTATTAGAAACATGTTTATGTTTTTAATAGCTAATTTTATAATGGTTTTTTAAATACGCATATATGTGATAGATCTATGGGGATATCATTTTGGATATGTGCATAATACTTCACTTGGATATCCATTTTTCTCTTTTAATTATAGTAATAAAATGAGATAAGGGCATTTTTTTTTGGGAGTTTTCTTGTGTTGTTAATACAATGAAAGGAATGATTCCGTATAAAAGAATATTAGTGGAAGCTAAATAAATATCTTATTTTAAGAAAAAGATAATGCCTAAGGAACATTTTCTAATTACTATTAATATCATAGGAATTATTTTGGAAGGTTTAAAGAAGATTAAGTTAGGGGATCAAACAACTACTATAGTCAAGGTTACTTAAAAGTCGCATCGTTATCCAAAAATAGTATAAGTTTTCTAGTATAACTATCAAATATTATACATGAAGTCAAAATATTAAAATCTTGAGATCACATGCTAGAGAAGTTGAAGAATCTTCATAGAAAGTAGTGAGAAATTTCAAATAATCATACACTAGTTCTTCTTGTAAACATTGACAATACCAATTTTCATCTTGATAGTAACATGAATATATCAGCCTAAGAGAAATATTTTGAGTCAAGCAAGGTGGACACAGAGAGAGAAAATGGGGGAATATATAACGGTGAGAGAAAAAGGGGGAATATATAATGGTGATATTGTAGATGTAGATAAAACTACATCATAAATAGAGGGTTTTGATATTTTCATCAAAACGAATCCATATATCTCTAAAAAACTTCTCATGGTGACTATCTATGTGTCTGACTACACTGTAGTTTAAATAAGTGTCCATTAGCATAATGAGAAATTCAATTCATGTTGCAAAGGGAAGTTCAAACAACTTACTATAATAACCATTTGAGCTTGTGTTCTTATACTTGCCTCAGGTTAGTATCCTATAGTCATAGTAGTCAGAAATAAATTTTGTCTTTCAAATTTTGTCAAAAGTATAAAGGTGTGGCTATGATCTTGTGGAAGATCAAGCTTTAGGTTTTAGGTGGGAATATTTTTTTTATTATTCATTGTAAATATGCCAAGGTATGTCAAGAGTCATAAAGATGGTATTTTATATCCCGAGGGGTCAACTTAAGTAGGTCTAGGGTCAAGTTACATCAAGTAGTCATGAGAAATATTCTGTTGCCATGCTTTGTCATCATGGGTGCAAAATTATAGATGTCTTGAGTCAGTTTACATGTCAAATCATGATTGGTCATGACATTGGCAACAATACAATAGTTAAGAGGACAATTGTTGTGCTTTGGTCATTGAAGTCTAAATCGTGATTATTGCCATCAAGTTTGTTCTCAGCCACTTTTGAAGGTTAATTGCATCGTTGTGTTCGTACAAGATCTCTTTGCTCTTCATTTTCCATCAGAAATCTCGGTGTGTGGTCATTTGAGGTTGCTGCACAAAGGAGGTAGGGGAGGCACTGCACTTTTGGTTGTAGGTGGAGGTTTGAGAGATGAAAGATTTAGATATCGAAATAAGGTTTCTAGAGTGGAATTTTATTATTAAAGGAAATTTCACATGTGTAATAGACATCAAGCAACTCAGGGAGTGACTAGAACTACATCAACCATGGATTCGTTGCACTTCTTTGTTGCATTTCTACCAAGGCACTAAATTTTGATGGTGAAATCACGGTTTTTAGTATTTGGCCCATAAATTAATACTTTAAGTGCTTATTTTGAATGTTAATATCTACTCCAAGCCATTTGTCTCAATCAAAAGGCCAGTGTTTGGTCAAGTCATGTGGATGAAGGTGTGCTACGCAACTGAGTTGCACTTTTCGATGCAAGAAGAAGTTTTAGGGTTTGTAGTTTTTTAGTTGATCTAGATGTTTTATCACAGGTTTAAAGCATTATATGCACCATTTCACACCATCCTAGTACATTCATAAGTTCATAGGATGGCTAGAGATAGTATAATCTTAGAGTGTTGTGATTTCACATAGTCACCATATTTTCACCATATATCTTAAACCATGTACCCCTTATCCATGAAATTTTTAAAGTAGAGGAATGGGGGTTAGGTGAATAATCACACTTAATTTTAGGTTAAAATTATTCACGGTATTCAAGAAATGAGCGACCATCATCTAGAGCTAGTTTTGGATAGTATTGATATCCTTGAGTTGGATTTGGCTCAATTTTTGTGTGGAGAAGTTTTATGATCATATTAACATTATGTCAAAAATTCAACTCAATCTGACTTACAATTTAGGAGACATGTGAAAAATACAATCACTTTGTTTTGGTGCTGCATATTTGCTGCAGGGGAGGCGTTGTGTTTCCCGACAGTCATCTTTTTTACCATGTTACACAAGGAAAAATCTTATGTAACTTGTTTTTATGGTCTTATTAATTGCAATAAAGAATATAATAACTCATAGGCCTGATTCGGGGCTAAGGAATTAATGAAAAATTCATAGAAAATATTTGGTTAAGTAGTCCCTAGTCTTTAGTAGTTCATTCTATTTTCATTACAGAAGTTAGAAACAATATTCCTAATGAGGATTAGACTCCTAGAGGTGGGAACTAACTCATTTTCGTCTATTTTATGATGTGCATGTAATGAAAGAGGAGTTGGTCAGATTAGAGACGAGGAGACTTGTGTATGTTGTAAATGTTTTGAATACTTGTGAGTGAATGAAAGATTGAAAGCAACTTGTAGGGATTCTTGTGTCAAATCTTGATGGTGTTGTTATTCCTTCTTTTTGTAATTTTAACTTATGTTATTTTCATGCCTTAAATATATGTGTTCATGTTTGGATGAATGAGAAAATATATTCAGAATTCATTTAAAAGTTGCTTTGATTTAGTTTCCCAAGCAATGTATGTTTTCTTCTTCAAACAAAAGTTATAATTTATATGTATTTTGATACTGTTTGTGTTGTTTCCATCTTTTTCTCACATACCTTCCTACAACGAATTAATTCCATCACCAAGACTTCCTACATTACCCTTGTGGAAAAACCCTTTCTCTCTTCATTTTATCACTAGGCAAATAAGCAATTTGACATGAATCCAAGCTCAATGGATTTTTCTTCTTTTCTTACCAAAAACCTTTCAAAATCAGACCTTATTGGCCACTGTGCCTAGCCTAATACCATATTAGTTGAGCAACCTAAGAGAAATCACTCTCTAAAGTTAGAAAAGATATATTCCAACTTCTAAGTGGTTTATGGTAACCTCTAGAATTTTTCTGCTCACCCCAGAGAAATTTATGAGGTGCTAACATTATATTAGGTATAAAATATACACTATTTTAGATTTATAACAAATTTATGCGTTATGTTATGCTCAACAACCTAACTACTAGTTTACTTTTTAGTAAAAACATACATTACAAAATACATGCAATGTTCTAATAATATACTTAAATGGTTCATGGAAAAGCATTAGTTGAATATGTGAATTGATATGCAAATAATATAAGTGAGCCACTTCAGTCATTTAAATTTTTGTATTTCCAATGCAATGATGTACACAAATAATATATACACGAAAACATAAAAGTGAGTTTCATAGTGTAAGTCTTGGCTTAGTGAAGCATTGAGTTAATCCATTCTCTTTCCCATCTAAAATTTATTCGATTGTTTCATTCTATTAATCAATTATAATATTCCTCAGATTGTTCATCGAAAGCATCACTCAATGAAATGGATGTATATTTCAAAATTTGATATAGAATATGTTGTTACTATTAAATCGATTCAAATGTACGATATTACGTGGATTTCTCTTAAACTTCCACTTGTGATGTATTGTGTATATTGTTGGATCATCCATGAATTTTCAAGCCCCTAAAGATGCTCACACATATAAACAATTTAAAATTTATACAATAATTCAAATTATTTTAATAAATTAATAAAAGATTCTTCTACATCAATAATTCATGCCATTATACTTCTGATGTATTAATTATCTTACTATTTTAGTTCAAAACTAATAATCGAAGGATTATTTGCTTATTGACATTGGGTTCATAAAATTTGTTCACGGTCATAAATATATATTTTGAAATATGAGGCTTTTATAACAATAATAAGTTTTTTTTTGGAATAAAAGATAGTTTTTAATGGTTATGTATAGGAAATCTCCCTCTTCATAGCATGATTCCAAGAGGTGAGGGAAGAAGTATTTCATAATGCAAGGAAAATATTTGGGAGAAAATGATTAATGGTGATGTTGAAACTCTCAAGTATTTATATGACATCAAAATTACTTGAAATTACATGCCAATAGACGTGAATATAAAATATAAATTTTATGATCTCCCATATTAGTAAAAACTTTTAGTGGCACATTTATCATTAATTAGTGGCACATTTACCATACTTAATGAATGTCTTTAGGAATGTGTCAAATTCAATTGGGAATAATATTATTTCCATTATGAAATATATAAGTGTATCTAGAAGATATTTAGATACATATTAGGAATAAAAAACAATGATTTCAAATAACCAAATAATTCATTGTAATGGCCTATGTATATTGTTTAAAGATATTGTTTGAGGATGCTTTAGAAATTGTGAATAAATTAATTTGTAAATTCTAACACTAATGATATATGACTCTTATTTTAGTAAATGATTTATAGTTGATGGTCATTTCACAAGCCTCATGTCATATGGTTACCATAATTTGATAAAGGTACCTAGTACTAATGTAAATGTTGTATATTTATGGCTACTAACATTAATGTATTGTTTCTCCCTTTTGATACTAGTAAATTATAACTATTTTAATGATGGATATGTTCGACATGTTTCTACAATAACAATGTGTGTTTGTAATATATTCAAATTATATCTATATTGAACCATTGGATGATATTGTTAATTATATAAGTTTATTTAGATAAATTTCTCTATTATAGTTATATGGGTAACATCAATTTTATAAATGTAATTAAAATTTAATTTTGTATCTATCTTAAAACTTTGTGGATCACCTTTCAAATGATACATGTTATGAGTATGGGGAACTAAGTGTGATGAAATAGCATAAATTATTTTTTTTAAAAGAAAATTTGATTAATTTTGTGGATGTTTAATTCCACAGTTTAGTAAATTTTGTTGAAGATGTTGAATTAGTTGGTTGAATTAGTTGTAAATGAACTTTTTTTTCTCAATAAACACATTAAAAAACCTTGAGTTTTCTTAAAGGAATAGGAATTAAGAGTGCATATATGAAGAATACATTGTGACAAATGCTCCCTTTTTTATGTTCAAATTCCTAAAGAAATTCCATGTAAAAGCTACAGTGAAGTAGGATAATGAATATGGTGAAGTAGGATAATGAATATGGTGAAAAGAGACTAGAATATAAGTCACTAAAACCAAAATAAAAGACACACAAATAAAAATTATACTTATTAAATTATATTATTGTCAAATGCATTTTTCATTCCAAATTTACATTGATTAAATAATTAACATTAAATCTTCTATTACATTATAAATATTTACGATGGGAAAAAAATAAATAAATGAATTTTCTTCTATATGAAAAGAAATGGAAAAAATAAACAAATGAATTTTATTCCATACGAAAATAAACCAAATAATTAGATATGTATTTTATGAAATGTAAAAAATATATACCTACACTTGAAATTTGAGACACTCATATCTATTCCCTTTAGAATTGCCCAATTAATAGAATGATGAGTGGACCAACATGCGAATGAAGAAGAAAAATTCAAAATGGATCTGAACAGACCAAAAATATAAAGATTCATTCAATATAGAAATTGATTCAGCAGTGTAGTATGTAACAAATACTACATATATTAACTTCATAATTATTTATCTATTATTCGAGGTTAAAATACTTTATTTTAATGTATATATTTTTAGTCCCTACCCTTCTGGCTGGCAGGGACTATAGTAATCGATTTTGGTAGGTCACAATTAGTTTGACATAATAATCGATATGCTAATTCGAGCTTAAAGCAAAGTTTCTGGAAAACATATATCAACCAATCCAATATTTTATTCTTTTAACCAATCAACGCAATCTCAGTCTTATTTGGCCTCAAATCGAGGTATACAGGCTAAAAAGTTAGGACAAAGTTCAGAGAAGTACAAGCAGTTAGACGAACTTGACACCTTAACGAAGTAATGCTATCTTTACATTAGCATTAGTTTGCTAACATTTAATGTTAAAGTATATCACTGAACTAGAACTAGACTAGTTTATAAGTAGCTGAAGTCGCCACTTGTTGCCATCGGTTACTGCATGTATGCTTCGGTGTCTGCATGTTGATTCGGTGTCTTCATGTTCTGCAGTTGAACATAGTATTTAAGAGCTGGTTTCTCTGGCTTCTGAAGAGTGAAGGCGAAGTGCTCCTGATCCTGCCAGCTCCAACACAGGCGGATTCCCTTCCAGTTAGCCTTGCCAGCTCCAACACAGGCGGATTCCGCCGGATTACCTTCCAGTTAGCCCAGCAACAGCAGCGGCAGCAGAGGTTCTTGCTGCAGGCATAGCTATGCCTTCAGCCGATATGCAATCAACAGATATGCAAGGTACTTAGAAGAAACACCATCTGCAATAAACATTTTCAAAGAATAAACGGTTTTCCAGGAAATAAAAACGCTTATGGCCTGATAATTATTAGAAGTACTGAAAGCTCTTTGGCCTAATCTAGTTTGTGAATATGTAAACAATTTAGAAAATATCTATGTATGAAATGCTATTGTACATTTACAATGATTTTGATTTCGTACTGTTTGTTTCCTTGCTTTCAGCTGGCTTGAAATGGCACTGAGTAGCAGTGGCGTGCTCCCCTGACAACAATACTTTGTTCCTGCAAAGCACGATCATGGTGTAATTCCATTTGTGATTGCTTGAGAAAATCATAATCTAGGAATAGACACCAATTCAAAAAAAAATAAGATCACTTCTGTTGCCTGGATATCAACCCTAGTTCTGCGTACAATAGATAAAAACTGACCGAATATTCCGACAACTAACCTGGAATGCCACCGGCAGTTTCTGAGCAAACCTGTGTAAGAAATATGTGGTCTAACTGAGATAAAACGCTTATAGGTTATCAGTCAATGTGCATAATAATCTTATCAAATCTAAGAGCGCAATATTTTGCTATTGGGTGTCTAACGGCTCAAGTAAACTTGAATATTATTTCTTACAGAGAAGGCGGACACATTAAGAAAACAATGATTTATAAAGTTGTATATAAGTGATCCAAATAACACTAATTCAAAAGCACAGCTTACTCTTGATAACTTGAATTTGTGTTCAACAGAGAAGCGTTGCAGCCCCTGATATAAAAAAGAAAGATAAGTCAACCAACACAATAAACATGGCTGTAAGAATAAAAGACTTCGGATCCGGAAAAGGAAATTGTCATGCGAATTCAAAAACATTTGAAACTTACCTGAAAATTGTCATGCAAATTCAAAAACATTTGAAACTTACCAGGTTATGTAATCAAATTCTACAGGTTCTATTTCTTGAATTCTTGCAGCAAGAAAGAACAGGGGCAGGCTATGCAGAGGGGACAAGAATGGGGAATAATGCTCAATGGCAGAAGGTAAATATGAAAGCACTCTGAGCCAATTCTGTCAACATCGGCGGGCCTGTGAGCTATTACTGAAAGGCTGATGAATAACCAGCAACAGGTCTACCTTCCGCGGGCCAAACAGGCCTGCTGTAAAAGGGTCGGGTGGGAAGACCTGGGCGCGACGGAGTTGAAATACTCGAGCCTTAGATGGGTAACGAATTACCTGAACTCTAGATTTAAAATATACACAATTTTTCTTGACATGTAATTTTCCTTCTATTTTCACTACCAGGTGATGATATATTAGCCTATAAACGAACTCCTGGGGCTGCAAATCTTGCAGAGAAATTTCTGTAGGGTTACACATCCTCTTCCTCTGAATCGCCTTCATCAAAATTCTGGGCATAACTCTGCACATCATACCGACAGCAGACTGTTTTGTGAGAATACATTATGGAGGATATGATTCCATTCACTCTGGTAAACCATTTAGCTAGCCACCACCACCTGAGCTTAAGTCCAGGAGGCCTAGCCTCTGCATAATCTTCTAGAAAATTGTCATCTGTTGCAGACCATTGATCAATCCCTCTCTTGACACTGTTACTCCATCTTTTCCACCACCAGGTCTCTGAAAAATCGTCATTATCATCATTTCGTGCAGGTTCATGGGATTTCTAACTACCCTTCATCAGCCATAAATGCCCCTGATCCTCCAGTGAGACAATTGAATCCGCCTTCTCCTCCTCTAAACCTCCACTGTAACGGTGATTCATCGATCTCTGCTTCAGAGGCTTCTGTGGAGGCCTGGCTACCCTTGCTGATTTGGATCTCAACATTTTCTACCTCTCCCTTTCTTCTGAGAACCCAAAACAATGGCAGCCTATGCAGTTATTGCTGCATATTTCTTGAATTCTTGCAGCAAGAAAGAATAGGGGCAGGCTATGCAGAGGGGACAAGAATGGGGAATAATTCTCAACGGAAGAAGGTAAATATGAAAGCACTCTGAGCCAATTCTGTCAACATCGGCGGGCCTGCGGGCTATCACTGAAAGGCTGACGAATAACCAGCAACAGGTCTACCTTCCGCGGGCTATAGCGCTCTTCGGTACTCCGGACGGGCACATGTAATGCATGCAGGTGGTTCCTCCGTTGTAACAATGACTCATCGATCTCTGCTCCAGAGGCTTCTGTGGAGGCCTGGCTACCCTTGCTAATTTGGATCTCAACATTTTCTACCTCTCCCTTTCTTCTGAGAACCCAAAACAATGGTAGCCTATGCAGTTATTGCTGCATATTTCTTTAATTCTTGCAGCAAGAAAGAATAGGGGTAGGCTATGCAGAGGGGACAAGAATGGGGAATAATGCTCAACGACAGAAGGTAAATATGAAAGCACTCTGAGCCAATTCTGTCAACATCGGCGGGCCTGCGGGCTATTACTGAGAGGCTGACGAATAACCAGCAACAGGTCTACCTTCCGCGGGCTATAGCGCTCTTCGGTACTCCGGACGGGCACGTGTAATGCATGCAGGTGGTTTGTTTGAATGACCACCACGGAAGGCAAGTTCGCATTCGCACAGTTTGATAGAATCTACTCTCTTTTTATACACATAAAATATGAGCGCAGGCAGAATTCGATCGACAAGACTAATGTTTCCCTTTTTTTAATCTACAATATCACTCTGTCTACTCGCCTTATCCACTAAATGGAGATTTTTCGATGAGGATACTTGTGGGATTGTGGTTATCCTTATGAACATGATCCTAAAAGAAATTAGTGGATAATGGTTATCTGGATTGTCACGCCAATCAACACATTTTGTTTGGATAATAGTTATCTAGTTTTTCTAGCTTACCACATATTGGTTCTATCTTATCTTTAAGCTGGGATCGGTTAGACCATTCTAAAAGACCTCCTATATCAATGCAATATATTGATGTCGAGGAAACATGGGACCCCAACATCTCCTCACCATCAATGAGTTTCATGAAACCTCGAGCTTCAGCTCTAGTTGACAGTTCAGTAGAATTTTCAGAATTCCAGCGGAATGCATGTATGGGCATTATTCGGAAGGCTTTAGCGTATTAACATAGGGAAAAAATTATGTACCTCCAGAGCTGGAAATCTGACAAATTTCGTGACATAGGATGAAATTGAAAAATTCAAATCGATTGAAGCATAATACAGTATAATATTTCAATTATTTCTATTTCGTAGAACCCCTCTATTGCCTCTGATAAATTCCTCCTCCTTGTCGAGGTGAAAAATATTAGCCTAGTTTTCGCGGTGCTAGGTCAGTCAATTCTAAAGTTATATACCTGGTATTTCATTCCATGGTTTTGACTAAATAGCCCTGATTGGTTTTAGTTTTGGATGAATAAAGCGATTTGATTTGGAAATGACAGCGTGCAAGTGTTCATGGTTCGGTTATATAGCTTATTTGGTTCGAGTTATATTACTAACTAAGGTATTACTATTATTGTTATTATTTCTCTAAAATCCAATCTCCTATACCCTAAAGAATCTTGTGTCGAGCTTGACAGCGTGCAATTAATTAGTAGTTCTGCGTCGACATGACTCGTAGACTGGAGACTTCACATATGTCTTCAACTGCAGTTATAACGCCTCCACTCTACACGAGGACCTTTGCTGGCTGGTATACAGCTAAGTGCCCCTCTGGCTACTATTCATTTCTATTGCTCAGTCCGTCAATAGCCTATGCAGCTAGCCCTATGCAACTAGCCGGCGGGGCAGCTAGTGCCCATGCAGCTAGCCGGCGGGGCAGCGAGTGCCCATGCAGCTAGCTGGCTTAGGGCAAGGACTAGCTGCCCCGCAACACCTCTTGTTTTATATATAAAATGATAGAAATATTGTTTCAAGATTAAAATTATTGCGTTTAATATATATCTCTATTCATGAAGATATAGACGTATCCCACTACATATGAATATGGTTCTGTTTTTCAATAAATGTGCGTATCATCATAGAACAATCAATATGTGATGACCGAATGTTATTTGCATTTGATTAAGAAATTTATACACATTTAAGACAAAATCTCAAATTGAGTCTATGTTGAATACGTTAATAACCTTTAGAATATTATTGGGTTGAATTGAATGTCATTCAAATGTGTTATTTTCCAATACAAAATGGTTATCATTTTTAATAGGAGATATGCTATTTATGTATTGGATAGTAACTTACAATCTTTCGACATAGGTAAATAATTTTGACATTTTAAAATAAATTTTAGTGAAAATATTGAATATATATTTTTATATAAATATATATATATATATATATTTATTTTTTTTTTTTATTTTTATTTTGGTGTTCTCATTAAAAATTAGTGATTTGTTCTTCGTTGTTTCCGAAGATAAAAATTGACTTTTGAGAATATGTCTATGGAATTTGTTGTATTGGATCAAGAAGCATATATATATCACTGAAAGTAATTTGACTAAATTAAATTACATTAACTTTTTCATGTTTTTTTAATGAAAAACTTGTTTGGGCATAATGATTCTCATACTAAAATTGGTTTTTTTTATTATGAAAAATGAGATTTTATTTTAATAATTTTTTATAGTAATGGTTGAAATACCAATTTATTTAAAATTAAAAGAAATTATGTTATTATTTTGCTATTTTTTTTCCCTTGGAAAAATCGTAATTTTTATTAATAGGAAAATTACATGTTGTAGATGCAAAGTGCATATGCATAAGATGTGGTTGTGCGCTAGTTCAAAATTTTGAAATCTCAAAATAAGTTCTCCACGCAAGAAGACATTCATTTAAATAGTACTGCATAATTGACATCAAAATTAAACATACTCTATGTAGAGAGTATTCCTAAAAACATGTACTGTTATGTATATACATAGTTCAAAATAGACAAAATAAGAGAGACTTGATTTTCATAAGTTCAAGCTCCTATTGAGCGTGTTCTGCATGCTCCATATATGGTCGGTGCTAGTACTGGAAACATTCATCTCCCCGCTTCTCCTGTATCAACCAGATGTTAAGTGGCCTGATCGTTGCCATTTTGGAAAGCTGGTCAGCGATGGTGTTTTGTTCCCTGTAGATGCGTAAATTATTTTGCTAATCTTATATCAATGTGTTAATGGATTTATATTTTTTATTTATAAGTTGAAGTGGTTAGTTTTTAGTAGAGGTTAAGGGTTTTGCTAAATTAATCGCTAAGGATCAGGCTCAATATGGGTTATGTTAAGAGTGAAGCCAAATTCATGCAGGATTCTAGATCCTTCTACACCGCCATTAGCTTCTAGATCTCCACTTAAATCACATGCATGATTCTAGATCCTTCTACACCGCCATTAGTTTCTAGATCTCCATCTAAATCACATGCAGGATTCTAGATCCTTCTTCAGCCTCTATAAATTTGTAATTTCTCTTGCCAAGGAAAGCAAGCCAATGTCTAGGTCTGTTACGTAATGCAAAGTGATTTCTGTTCTCCAGTGATTGTTTTATATATTCCCTTGTTTCTCATTGAGTAATTTTGTTGTTTCTCCATTTGTCTATCTTTGAAATTATTCTTTGCTATTGCTTTCTAAGTCTTTGAGTATAAATCTACTGCGTGTTATGTATGCTCTAAACTATCAATTGGTATCAAACCTAGGGTCGAATATACACTGTGCAAGCCACTTAGTGCCATCGCCTTACTGTAGCAACATTAATTAAAACATTGGCTATTACCTCTACAACTGTTGAAGGATCTGTCTAAGAAATAGGAAATCACTGCAAAGAAGCGAGTCCAAGAAAATGTTCTATTCAGCAAATAGTTGAGGAACTAGCTGAGGAACGTTAAGACAATTGCTGCAAGAAAAAAAAGGTTGTGGACCTATGTTGAAACATGTTTCTAGAGTTTGAAACATGGAGATCCATGGAGATTGGAGTTGAAACGTGGTGTTCGTAAGTTTTTTTCATCAAGTTTGCACGTATACAAACCAACATATGTATGTGTGAAATGTGAAAAGGTTAAAACATTATATATGCTTTTTATATTTATATAATTATATGTTGGAATTTTGAAAAGTATATTTTAAAAAGGAGATGGAATTTTGAAAAGGGCATTTTAAAAGGAGAAAGGTCATTATTACTAAATTTTAAAGAGTAATAATTAAAGTTTTATTTTTAAGTGGAGTTTTTGTTTTTGGGCATCAATATATTGAAAATGGAGACAATAGTTACAGATATGGAGAAGTTGAGCGAGCCTAATTTTGTCCCATGGAAATCACAGATGGAGAATATACTGATTTTGAAGGATCAGTATTTGTCAATTGAGGGCACAACAAAGAAAGCCTCATCGATAACAAATGAAGAGTGGAATAAGCTAGATAGAAAGGCGATTGCAACAATCCGCCAACATTTAGCGAAGAATGTTTATTTCAATGTGTCTGGAGAAAATACGACAGAAGGATTATGGAAGAAGCTCCATGATCTATATGAGAGGAACACGACATCAAAAAAATTGTTCCTGATGAAGAAGCTTTATAATCTCAAGGTGAAAGAGAGTGCTTTAGTTGCTGAGCACTTGAATTCATTTAATACTATTACTAATCAACTTGCCTCTGTTAAAATAATTTTAGATGATGAAACTAGAGCCATTTTCCCAATGTGTTCTATGCCAGATAGTTGGGAAAATTTAATTGTAGCTATGAACACTTTAGCAACTATAGGGACCCTGAAGTTTGATGATGTCAACAACAGTTTAATGAATGAGGAGTTCTGACACAAGTCAATTGCGGAAAACTAGGGAGGAGAAGCTTTAGCTCTAGCTGATCGTGGTAGGAGAATGGATAGAGGTCGGTAAGGGCAATCAAGATCGAGAGGCCGATCGAAATAAAGGAGAGGAAGGATCATTTTCTTTCATTGTGGAAAACTTGGTCACACGAGGAAAGAATGTTGATTTTGGAAGAAAGGATAAAAGGATCAGAGACCATCTAATACAAATCATGAGTCGTCCAGCACAAATGAAGGTGTGACTATTGCCGTAGCCACAGATGGTGATATGTTGTTTACTATTTCAGTAGAGGATGCATGTGTATATACATCTAGCAGTAGCTTTGATTGGATCCTTGACTCTGGGGAATCTCACCATGTAACCCCATGCAAAGCTAGTTTTGTTTCATATAATCCTGGTGATTATGGTAGAGTGCATGTCGGTAATAATCATTTTTGCAGTATTGTTGGAGTGGGAGATGTCCAGATCAAGATGAAAGATGGACAAGATATATTGTTGAAATAGGTCGGGCATGTATCAGAAATGTGCATGAGTTTAATCTCTATGGGATGACTGGATGATGAAGGCTATTCAACAAGCTTTGGAAAATGAGGTTGGAAAATTAGTGAAGGAGCATTGGCCATGGCCAAAGGACCCAAGATAGGAACATTATACACATTGAAGACATTGATAGGAAAATCAGATTTGGCTGTTGTCACAAAAGAAGGAAATTCAACAGATCTGTGGCATAAGCGTTTGGGTCACATGAGCGAGAAGGGCTTAAAAATCATTTTTGGTAAAAATTTATTGCCAAGCTTGAAATCCTACAATCTTGATCTTTGTGACCATTGTATATATGGTAGACAAAGAAGGGTTTCATTCCTTAGAGGTTGCCATGACAGAAGGAAAAATGTGTTAGAATTGGTACACTCATATGTGTTTGGGCCTGTTAACATCAAATCATTAGGAGGAGCATCATATTTTGTTGTTGGGTTGTGTTATATTCTTTCCACATAGTTAACAGGGGGTTTGAGGGGTACTCGTAACCCCACTTTATGGGGTCCAGGGCAGCGCCCTGGAAAATTTTGGTTTTGAACCCTATGTTAAGTTGGACAGACCCACCTATGGTTTTGTGCATGACTTACGCACATGTTTTTTGGACGCGATGGTTTTCGATCCATGGTATTGGATGCGATGGTTTTTTGGTCCATGGTATTGGACGCGATGGTTTTCGGTCCATGGTATTTGATGCTTTGGCATGTATAAATATGTATTGTAACATTGAAAGGAACATAATCAAAAATCAAGCTGGCAGTCCCAGTTTTGGGATTCAGGGGAAAATATCTGTGGATATGTGTTTTTATGTGTTATGCTCTTGCATTGTTTATTTTTCTGTGATTTAGAATTCATATGCAGGTAATTTCTGTAGGGGGTTAAAACCTACATTTGTAACATTTATAGATGAAGCATCCAAGAAGGTTTGGGCATATCCTATGAAAATTAAAAGTGAAGAGTTTGGAATATTTCAAAATTTTCATGTTGTTGTTGAAAGAGAGACTAACAAATTTCTCAAGTGTTTAAGAACAGATAATGGTGGAGAATATTGCTCAAATGCATTTAAGGAATATTGAAACAGGTTTGGCATAAAGCATGAGAAGACTATGCCTGGTACTCCTCAATAGAATGGTGTTGTAGAAAGGATGAATCACACCATTATGGAAAAGGTGTGAAGTATGTTGTCCAATTCCGATTTGGAGAAGAATTTTTGGGCTGAAGTAGTGAGGACTGCTTGCTACCTCATAAATAGATCTCCAACTACAACCTTGGATGGCAATATCCCTAAAGAAGTTTGGACTGGTAAGAATTTGAATTATTCTCAGTTGAAAATATTTGGATGTGAAGCATTTGTACATATTGCCAAAGAAAATAGAACTAAGCTAGATGATATATCTATGAAATGCAGTTTTTTGGGATATATGGTTGAAGATTTTGGCTATCGTCTATGGGATCCAGTCAAACATAAAATTATAAGAAGAAGGGATGTTATATTTAATGAGTGAGAAATGTTCAAGAGGATTGTAGGTGAGTTGGAGGTCAAGAAGTTTATTGACAGGTTTGAAGAGCAGTAGGAAAACATACCACCAATACAAGAAAATGAACAAAAAATTCAACAGCATGAAGAACAACAAGTGGAAAATGATGAACAACAAGAAGAAGGAATCTTGCGGGAACCTTTGTAGGAGATTAAACCTGATAATGCACCACCAAAGTTGGTTCATAGATCTTCTAGGCCTCATAAGCCTTCACAAAGATATCCTCCTTCAAACTATATTTTGTTGACTGATGAAGGTGAGCCTAATTGTTTTCAAGAAGCGTGTAAAGTTGAGCACAGTAAAGAATGGAGGAAAGCAATGGAAGAAGAATTGAACTCTTTGTTGGAAAATAAAACTTGGGAGTTGGTAAACCTCCCAAAAGGTAGAAAGGCTCTACAAAACAAATGGGTTTACATGATTAAGCATGAAAGTGAGGAAAACAAGGAGAGGTATAAAGCAAGGCTGGTGGTGAAAGGTTTTGCCCAAAAAGAAGGTATTAACTTCGCTGAAATTTTCTCACGTGTTGTTAAAATGTCATCCATTAGAGTCATTCTTGGTCTAGTTGCTACTTTAGACTTAGAATGTGAATAGTTAGATGTAAAAACTGCTTTCCTTCATAGTGAATTGGGGGAGGAAATTTATATGGACTAGCTAGAAGGCTTCTTATAAAAAGGCAAACAAGGCCTTATTTGTAGGTTGAAGAAGAGTCTCTATGGTTTGAAATAGGCACCTCGACAATGGTACAAGAAATTTGATTCATTCATGTTGGAACATGGTTTCCAGAGGTTGGAAGCTAACCATTGTGTTTATATCAAGAGGTATGATCAAGGAAAGTATATCATATTATTGTTATATGTGGATGACATGTTCATTGCTGGGCATGATAAGAATAAGATCAATAGGTTGAAGAAATATTTGGGTAGCAAATTTGTAATGAAGGATTTGGGACCAACACAACAGATATTAGGCATGTGGATTATGTGTGATAGGAAAAACAAAAGTTTATGGCTATCACAAGAAAAATATATCAAGAAGGTGCTTGACCGGTTTAATATGAAGGGTACCAAGCTAGTTGGTACACCCCTTGTAGCCCACTTCAAGTTGAGTACTAAATTATGTCCTAGTGATGGCAAGGAGAAAGAAGAGTTGAGCAAGATTCCTTATGCTTCAGTAGTTGGTAGTTTGATGTATTCCATGGTATACACATGACCAAACATTGCATATTCAGTTGGAGTAGTGAGTAGGTTCCTTGCCAATCCAGGAAAACAACATTGGCAAGTAGTAAAATGGATTTTGAGGTATCTCAAGGGTACTAGTCATTATTGTTTATGTTTTGGTCTTCATGAGATTGTGCTTGAAGGATTTACATATGCGAATATGGCTGGAGATATGGATACTAGAATGTCCACTATCAGTTATTTGTATACATTTGCAAGTGCAACAGTATCTTGGGTGTCAAGGCTACAAAGAATAGTAGCCCTCTCTAAAACAGAAGCAGAGTACATAGCTGCAACTGAACCTTGTAAAGAGATGTTGTGGATGCAACAATTCCTAGGAGAGATAGGAATAAAGAAGGACAAGTATGTGTTATATTGTGATAGTCAGAGTGCCATTCACTTGGTGAAAAACCCAACATTTCATTCAAAAACCAAGCACATTGACTTAAGGTACCATTGGATCCTGTCTGTGTTGGAGGAAGAACAGTTATCCTTGGAAAAGATCCATACAGATAGGAACCTTGCTAGTATGCTCACTAAGATCCTACCATGAAATAAACATGAGTTATGTAGAGGCATGGTAGGACTCAGTATGAATTGATTCATGACTCTTATTTGGCTTCAAGTGGGAGAATGTTAAGCGCGAAGCCAAATTCATGCAGGATTCTAGATCCTTCTACACTGCAATTAGTTTCTCGATTTCCATCTAAATGACATGTATGATTATAGATCCTTCTACACTTCCATTAGTTTCCAGTTCTCCGTCTAAATCACATGCAAGACTCTAGATCCTTCCTCGGCCTCTATAAATTTGTAATTTCTCTGGCCAATGAAGCAAGCCAAGGTCTAGGCCTATTACATAATGCAACGTGATTTCTGTTCTCTGGTGATTGTTTTATCTAATCCTTTGTTTCTGATTGAGTAATATTGTTGTTTCTCCATTTGTTTGTCTTTGAAATTATTCTTTGCTATTGCTGTCTAAGTCTCTGAGTATAAATTTGATGTGTGTTATGTATGCTCTGAACTATCAGGTTAGTGTGATATAGGTTGGTATATTAACAAACTCATAACCTAGCATACTTAACCTATCCCCTTAATGCATTGCCCCACTTCAATAGTATATATAATCCATTAACCTATCTAATTCATTAAATAAATTAAATAACCTTATATACTATAGGAAGGTCTAGAAATACATACATCTATTAAAGTGTAAAAGCCTTAGCAAACTTGCAAAGTCTTAAAATTCCAAATAGAAAATCTTTGGCACTTCTTTTAATATTCAAATTTATGAGGATTTTATATCATTAATAGAAAATTTTGACGATTTAGAGTAGAACATTTGTATCCTATAGAATCTTGTTTATCATTTTAGACAAAAATGGAAAATAGTGAGCACTCTTTTCAGAAGAAAAAAACCATGGAAAATTGTCCCATGGGTGAAATTTAGACACTTAATTTTTCCTTGTAAACTATCCTACCAAGCCATGTAGCTTTCATTACATGTTGATCTATGCAACCTACCTTTCTAATGTACTTATAAGTTATTAACTCATCTAACCTATAAGTTAAAACGTAAACCTAACTTACTAACCTTGCCAACATATACAATATAATATACCTTCTCCACTAACCTAGTACATCAACTACCAAGATCTAAGCCGTGTAATTAAAAAATATCCATCTAACCTACATAAATTATAAAATAGGCATACATAACCTACCTTTTCCAACTCTAATATCCCCTTAATAACCTATGTAATGCATTAACCTCTATCACCACTAATGCAACCCCTATATGCTACTAAACCACCCCACATTCAATTCTACTAATCTCTTAACTTAATAAACCACTACCTCACCACTTCACATAACCTATTCAAATCCAATAACTTTTCTAACAAGCATAACCCACATAAACCTCTTAATTAAATTACTTGGGATTCTACGTGGATGCTATTTGTATGTTATCTACATGCCTTATTTGGACTTTACTAGGACTCCAAGGGGAGGTATGATGATGTTTTTGGATTCTATAAGGATGAAATGAATATGATAATGATATGAAAAATAGATGAAATTAGGACACAACAATAGACAAAACTATGTAAAATTTGACATAAAATGATATAAACAAGGGTGTCCATGAAAGACATAGAAAATAATCTCATGCACAATTTTGTAAAATTTGAAGATAGGACATAAAAATGATGTGAAAATAACTATATTATAGTAGTGACAGGTTAATTTCTCCAATATGATTATTTTAGAGTGACAAATAAGGGACAATCAAATCAAATTCTTCCATATAAAATTAAAGTATTCCATAAGAATTATTTGTAGTATTTTTTGAACTTTCCTTTCGAGTCTAGGAATTTGTTTTTGTGGTATTTGCGTAATTGACATTGCTATAATCATAAATATATTTTTTCCATCTTCTATGTGGATGTTAATATGGTTTATGTTTATAGTGCATTTAGATACTTTACCTCAACACAGTTTAATATATTTTTGAATTTTATCTCTTATATATTAATAAGGGAACATATATTTTTGGATATACTTAATTTTATTTATTATCTATGTTTAATAGAAGTAATGGATCTTTTTCCATTATTGACTCTTTACGCTACACATATACAAACCATTTTCAAACCCCAAACATTTCTACTTGTTTCTATTAATAATAATTTTCTTTAATTTTGAGAATTGTATTTAGCGTAAAGTCGCTTCTTATAAAACTAAATATTATGCAAAATTATTTTCATAAAAATCTTAATACTTTGTTTTGTTTTTATTTTCCCATATATATTACATATGATGTGACAAGATAAATAATGAATAAACAGAATTTAAGTTATTCTTACTTTCTCCTATGTGTTTCATTCCTATACACATGTTTTATCATATTTGCATGACAATGAAATATCAATTGTTTTTCTTCCTTATTTGTTTCCAAAAACATTAAGTACAATATGGTATAAACCTCTTGAAATCATCCCTATGATTGGCCTACTACAATATAATTGTTCCCTACATTATGGCATTTGGTGAATAAACTATAAGTTCTATATGATATTTATTTAAATATCATTTAAAAAAATTGGAATCGTTAATTCCATCCTAAATTAGAGTGTCACAGATTTCTACCCAAATAGAGAATTATTTAATCAAATTCACCTTGTTGAATCTTCATATTCTTCACTTTGACATATATTTAAACCTACTTTTGTATTTATATCCTGTGGGGAAAATACTTCTAGAACTCAAATCTGTCTCATTTAGGGTTTATGTAGTATTTTCAAAGAAAAATATGAAATCGTGTATGTTCTACAACAAGCTACTTTCCACATGGTCATCTACTAGCTCAGTGTGTATATTACGTGTCTCAAGAGGGTTATAAAGTTACAACACTCTTATCCCATATAAATAAAATTGAATACAAATTAATGTGCTTTATGTTGAAAATCATCTCATTATCAAACTATCAATTATTCTCAATAATGTTAGATAAATGTTCTTTCCATCTAGGATATCAATGAATTATCAAATTATACATATTTTCTCACGATGCAAGAATCGTCCTCTATCTTTTCGAATATCCTTATTAGATAAATTTGATATTGATTCTCACGTCTCTTTTAAATGAGATAAAATTCATCGTTTCTTTTCCTATTCATAAGCTCCCATGACTTTTGATGCACAAATAAACACCTCTTTATTAATGGTATGATAAGGACCTAAATTCTCCCCAAACAAAAGTACCAAAATCTCTTATGTGGATGGTAAATTATTGAAAACATTATATATTTACTTTAGGAATTGGGATAAATAAGAGATGTATCCATTATATCTTAAATCCAAACTAATATTTTATGCATTTAACTTAAATTCAAAGCAAGGGTTATTTTCCTTCTCAGAAAGAGATAATACAACACAATTGTGACCCAAAGTTGAGGATACAAACTAATGACAAATAAAAAATAAATTAATAATATTGTAATGTAGTTAGTTTTTGTTAAAAATCTAGATACTTAGAAACCATTGAATAACTTACTTTTGAATTTGGAAGGGGAACAAATTATAAAGCCTGGTAAACATTATCTACATTATTTTCAAGTAGAATCCCACAAACTGATGCATCAAATGACATTCTCTTGTTGACAACCATTAAGTTGAGAAAAGAAACTAATTTTTTTCCAAGCTCTATGCCATTACAAGGTACTTCAAAATTTCTCACAATATGCTCCAAATATATATTTCGTTGTTATTCCTCCATAGATGTACATTTAAATGGGGAAATATAAATAAAGGTTCTATTATATATATTTTTATGGTTTGACCTCTCAACTAAGGTTCATCAAGTTTTCTATTCCTTTTCCCACACACCCATCCATCCTTAGTCTCTTAAACACACACAACATGTAGAAGATTAGGAAGCAGACGTTTGACCCTCATGAATTTCATTGGATAGTTTGAGTTGCACATCCATATGTAGCAAATCATAGACATGTGAATGGGATGAAGGGTGGGAAATTGGATGAAGTAAGAATGTAAAAAAAAATGAAAAGTGTAATAATTGTATTTAATTAGGGAATATGTCTAACTTACCTCATTTAATATGATGTAAATATATTCTACCAAGGTCATGAAGTAATAGCAAGGACCAATGAACTCTAGCTCCATAGCGTAAACTTATATAAATAACAAGAAGTCTCTTATATTAGAGGAATAATATATTCATCCTTGTTGTTATGGTAATTTTATCAAGGAATTTGATTTCGTGAGTGATTTAGAACTGATGATTACCCCTATGTATACCCATAGTATGCATGTTATATGCATAAACACATATGTCCCAGGAATTTAACTCTCTAAGGAGTCAAATCTACAACCATCAATGGTTAAGGCCCTATTCATCTATTCCTTTATATCGGAACTCAATCACCCTGCTTAAACCTCTTATCGGGACTTTAAACCTCCTCATAGCCTTTGTTATCCCTTTACTTGCATATATATAACCTTTTCCTTTCTTAACATTGGTTATATATAATTAACACGTAAAACCTTCCATTGACGCTATTTCCTTATAAACCATTATAAAGGAAATACTCACAAAACAAACCTTTCCACTTTAGTATGGTCTTTGCACAGATCCTGAGGTTGCCTTTATTGCAATCGGGGATTTCTCGCTCCTCGGCACACACATAATATATAATATATATCATCATCACCCTTTCCCTCCAATATGTGACTATCAGAACGATAATATATGTTTTAGCCTTAAAAGACTCAGCACAACACTTTAACGCAAGTACATAGAACACATAGGAAACCCGCTCCCAACATATACAACGGATCTCAAATATTATACACTTTCCACTATCACTCCGTCGGGTCCGCACCTTCCAACTATTCTACAGTGCTGCTCTGATCGCCCCGGCCTCCAATTGCCAATCGGCGCTATCGATGTATTGGCGTATCGACATATCCACTGTCCAACCTCTTCTAGTTGAAACTGCTAATTCAATATGCCTTACGGACCCGATAAGATTATATGTTACATTTGATAAGGTTTTGGGTCTGGCTACCAAATCACAAATCGCTCTTTCCTTTGCCCAATGTTCATTCTTCGCTTTGGATGATTGTGATGTGACCTTCTGGTTGCGATTTGATCTTGACCATTGATCTTAAAGATCCAACAATTGTTGTGCAATGATAATTCACTTCTCCGCTACTCTGTTTACTTATGTTTTTACGTTATTTCTTCAATTTCCCTTTGTGGTTCATGTTTCTTCAAAAATTTCTCATCCTTCCACTCTCCTACTGTGTGACTCCCTACTAAGCTTTCCTTTGTGGGTTTCTTTAACCACTACCATTCCAGTACTTTACTTTGGTCCTTCGAATGGATTCAAAGATCCAATTCAATCCTTTTTCTTGTTCTTCTCCACTGTGCTCTACCTCGCCTCTTCCTGCATACATAAACTATGCATATCTCTGATTACATCATTCAATACTAAAAAACACACACTTACACTCAAGATCGAATTATCTATATCTTGCTATAAAACAAATGGCTACATATTGAGACTCTGCCTCTTAGGCCTAATCTTCAATATTAGTGGCCTCTTCCTCTCTTACCCGTAGGCTTAAAATCGCACTCTCCCTGGTTGGCTGGCTGGCTAGCTAACCTATCCAACCTCTCTCTTTTCAATACATTAGAAGTAGTTTCTTTACAGTTGAGGAACTTTTCCTTAGGTAGAAAATAATAATGATCTCCTGATCATGTGTCCTCATATGTTGTTAGAACAATGCCTCCATGGTACCAAACTTTAGTTTCCAACTGCTCAAATGCTTTGCTCCTTCGCTGTTGCTATATGACTACTGTCTTCTATTCCATCTTCCTCTCCTTCTCAATCAGATTCATACTCTGACTGATTATCCTTCCTGCTGTCATCAACTTTCTCCCTATGGACTGTTTCATCATCAGCTGCCACGATTCTTCAATTTCTTTTTCCAGCACATCTTTGGGCTGGTCCATAATCTGCCACTTACTTTTTCTTCTTTATCTCTGCCTCAGGTTGTTGTTGTTGTCCAGTAACTCTTCAAATTGTTGTTGGTTACTTCCACCATGTAGTTCAGGGTTCCTTAATTGTTCCTCACTTGTTCTTGATGCCTCCCTTTCATCCTTAACCTCTTTCACAGTTATCTTTGTCTACACTGAATTCTGACTTTCCATCATTCTCTCCAACAATTGAACCTCTCTGTTCCATGGATTAAATTCTTCCATAGAATCTTCTTCTTTCGTTTTTATTTGGCTGCTCATCTATCCTAAATTTTGTCCAGCATCTGCAACTATACCTGCACCCACAAAACAATTGTTAAAATCACAAACATAAGGCCTCAGTGCCTCTTCTTCCTTTGGAAACAACTTAGTTTGCTGCTCTAATTCTTCCTCTTTCAGCACATTAGTGTGCTGTTTTGAATTCTCAAAATAATTCATGGGACTGTCAACTAGTCTCTCCTCCACATCATCTGCTCTAATGATGTCTTCCTATCTTTGTTCAATGTAGTGAACTCCTTCCTCTACAATCACACTATCATACTCTGAATTTCCTAGTAAATAATATAGAAACTCAATTTCTTTGTGACACTTCATATGTACTTCATCATTACTTATGATTCCGCCTTCTTTCACAAGAAATTCTTCCTATGTTGTCACAACTTTAAACATCAATGCATTACTAAATTCTTTCTGTCGTAATAATTCACTATTCTTCTCATTTAAGAGACATTATCCATCCTTCTTTGCTTCAGAGTTTTCATCTTCTGAAGGATGCTCTTCCATACTTTTGATACATTCAAAGTATTGCTCATACTCCTTTGTAAAACCTGTAAGCACATTAAAATTATTAGATTCAACAATACAAGGTTTTACATCCTCTTGTTGGTTTGTCCAATAGTTTAGAAAATAATAAATGATTTCTACTTTTTCACCTAGAACTTCACCCTATTCTGGTTCACAAATGGATTCTTCCATTTCCAACTCAGCCTCCTCGAGTTCTTCCATCAGGCTCATCACTTGCTTTTTTTGTAGTCTCCTCTGCAGCTTATGCCACTTCACTGCCATTTTCCTTAAGGCCCAACCTAGTCTCTGGTTTTCCTCAAGCATCATCCTCAATATATTGAGTTGTTCTTTTAACTCAACAATTTCCTTGTCAATTTCCTCTTGACTCACCCTCTTTCCATTTTCCTTGGTATTCTCTTTCTTCATCTTTCTTCTATTGTGGTCTTCCTCAGAACCTTTTCTATGACTATCAGTAGTCATCTTCTTCTCCACATCTATAAGTTCCTCATTCATTCACTATGAGTTGTATTAAATCCTTTGCAACAACAAGGCCTCCTTGTTGCAACCTACCTCACCAAGATTCCCTCTGTACTTGGTCTTTTGGCAAGTACTTCATTCTCTATCTCTGGAACCTCCTTTGAGCACTTCTTACTACTCCTTCTAAGCTTTAACTCATCTACCGCTTCTACGAACACAACTATCCTCTTGTACTTCAATCACCATAAAATACTAGGTTTTGACCACCTCTTATTTCACTCAGAAACTCTTACTAGCTTTCTTCATCTTTATCAATTCTACCCACATCCTTTGTGGAATTTCCTTTGTGAGTTGCAACAATACCTCTGCAGTAACAAGTCTCCTCATTGCCACATATGCCCCACTAAGCTTCTCTCCTCTGAGCTCAGTCTGTTAGCTTTTCTTTTGTTCTTTCCTCTTGAACCAGTTGGGTACTCCTTGCTCTAGATTACTCCAACCTTCTCATATTTTTATGTTGTTACCTGTGTATTGGTGTAAAAGCATACATTCTCCAATCTTCAAATCAATTTAAAACACAACATGTCATCTCACCTTCAAGATCTCTGCATGATCTTGTTCGACCATTCTCCTGCACTTAGAATGGAATGTTCTCTGTCTTCTTGCATCTGCAAGTTTTGCTACACACATCACCTTCTGTGTGCTTACTATTTTTCAGATTAAAATATGATCTCCCTTTCTTGCATAAACATCTTAAGACATAACTTTGTTCTAAGTTTTCTCAAAGAACTTTAACTTGCTCTAATACCAAAATGACGTAGGGTTACCCCTGTGTATACCCACAGTATCCATGTTATATGCATAAACACATTTGTCCCAGGAATTTAACTCTCTAAGGAGTCAAATCTACAACCATCAATCGTTAAGGCCCTATTCATTAATTCCTTTATATCGAAACTCAATTACCCCGCTTAAACCTCCTCATAGCCTTCATTATCCCTTTAGCCACATATATATAACCTTTTCCTTTCTTCACATTGGTTATATATAATTAACATGTAAAACCTTCCATCGACGCTATTTCTTACAAACCATTACAAAGGAAATACTCACAAAACAAACCTTTCCACTTTAGTACGGTCTTTGCATAGATCCTAAGGTTACCTTTATCGCAATCGGGGATCGCTCCTTCGTGGGCACACCACACACACACACACACACACACACACACACACATATATATCATCACCCCTTTCCCTCCGATATGCAACTATCGAAATGATAATATATGTTTTAGTCTTGAAAGGCTGGCACAACACTTTAACGCAAATACATAGAACACACAGGAAACCCACTCCGAACACATATAGTAGATCCCAAATATTATACCCTCAACACTATCACTCCATCGGGTCCACAACTTCCAACTATTCTACAACACTGCTCCAATTGCCCCGACCTCCAATCGTCGATCGACACTTTATCACTATCGTCGTATCGATGTATCCACTGTCTAACCTCTTCCACTTGAAACCGCCAATCCGATATGCCTTATGGACTCGATAAGATTATCGATTACATTTGATAAGGTTTCGGGTCTTGTTACCAAATCAAAAATCACTCTTTTCTTTGCCCAAGGTTCATTCTTCCCTTTGGATGATTGTGACACAACCTTCTAATTTCGATTTGATCTTGACTATTGATCTTAAAGATCCAACGATTGATGTGCAACCATACTTCACTTCTCCGCTACTCTGTTAAATTTTGTTTTTACACTATTTCTTCAATTTCCCTTTGTGGTTTGGGTTTCTTCAAAAAGTTCTCTTCCTTCCGCTCTCCTGCTATGTGACTCCCTCCTAAGCTTTCCTCTATGGGTTTCTTTAACCACTATCATTCCAAGACTTTACTTTGGTCCTTTGGATGGATTCAAAGATCCATTTCAATCCTCTGTCTTGTTCTTCTCCATTGTTCTCCACCTCGACTCTACCTATATACATAAACTATACATATCTCTGATTACATCATTCAATACTAAAAAACACACACTTACACTCAGGATCGAATTCTCTATATCTCAATATAAAACAAATGGTTACATATTGAGACTCTCTCTCTCATGCATGTTCTTCAAGATGATTGGCCTCTTCCTCTCTTGCCCGTAGGCTTACAATCACACTCTCCCTGGCTAGCTAGCTAGCCTATCCAACCTCTCTCTTTTTTCCTTTTCAATACATTAGAAGTAGTTTCTTTACAGTTGAGGAATTGTTCTTCAGTTACTTTTCAGTTGTTCAACAATTTCTTCAAAGTAGTCCCTAACTAATTCTAATCCTCTCATGTTCTCCTACATTCGAGAGCATTTACAAATATGCCTCTTAATACCTAATTAATTCATATTATCACTAAAATCACTCATAAGCCTAAATATTCACATTAATTCAATACTTAGGAAACCAACCTTCTTAAAACACAAGATCCCCTATGTCTACTAAAATATAATGATGTTGTTGGGTTGAATACTCCTACATCAAGAACACATCTTTTAGTTTATTCCATGGTTCTTGGAATGTGTTGATCTGTGCCTCTCATATTGGAAGAAACATATATTCATGGATGTTGTCATGATTTTTTTATAAGGAATCTGATTATATGAACGATATGGAACACATCTTAGTTCAATCCATGGCTCTTGGAATGTGTTTGTGTATGTTTATAAGATATATTTTTTTCTTTTAACACGTCCACAAATTTTCTTTCCTTAACTCCATCATAAGTTAAGATCCTCAATTTTCCTTTAAACTTTTTATGCCCTTGTTTTATAGAAGCCATTTTAAATGATTTAGGATATTTTAATTATTATTGCTACTATTTGGTGAAAGACATGTAACAAGCTTTGTAAGCTTGTATATTGAAAGAATACCTACTAGAAGTTGGTTGATTATTACATGGAAATAAAAATTGGAATATGAATATACCATCTAAGTACACATTATGTTATGCATATCCATACTTGGTAGAGTCTAATTTCTAAAAGAAACACTTAATAGGAAGATGTTGAAGAATAATACTATTTTTTTAGAAACTATAAACCTACGCAAAAATCTATCT
>APFE031380334.1:113401-142988 GCA_000404065.3 Pinus taeda
TTTTTTAAAAAAATGAATCAATAAAGCATACAAAAATTAATCATTCTAAAATTATAAATCATGCCACTTGATATATGAAATTATCCTAAAATGAAAAATAACATAAGAATAAAATAAATGTGAATAAGATTGGATGAATTAAATAATTCTCTAAACTAAAAATGAATGAAAAGGGAAAGAAATAAGGAAAAGCAACCTCCATGATTCTGATCCAAAAAAGGATAAAGTTAAAATTCTCATGATTATTATTTTATTTATGAATGTATTTATATGCTAAATAAGATTTAGATTATAAAAAGTTGATAGGACGCTAAACAATAATTGCTATAAAAACTAGAAGCTCATGTACATATATGAATATGTGTAGAAAAGCTAAAAAGATGGGCCAAACAATATCAATACCTACTCATGACATGTTCAATGTAACAATCCGACATGACAACTTATGCCATTTTTATCCTGACAACTAATCCTCACAACTTGCGCCATCTTTTAGTGTTCCAGCCGAACATTAGAAACTATAAGTACCCTTTATTCTTTTAAAGCAAGAGACATTTGACATGATCCTACTGTCAAGTCGAGGCCAGAATGAAAAAAATGTCGCAATTGACCTCGAACCGCATAAGAAAAAGTGGTCGTGATTGTCACACATGTGCACAAGAATCTTGCTTTCCTATGCTTCTAGAAATTTCGAATTCAAAACCCTATTAATTTATTAAAAAACGTGCAACACCAATATATATTACGTATAAAATGAGCTCCCCATAAACTGAAAATATCCGCAAATATAAATCATGTGAAAGAAATGAAAAACTACGGAAATAGCCAAAACAAATTAGGTTTGGTTGGTTTGTATTGAATTGATCCAGAGAACCCATGCACAATGCATGTATACATTCGACTAAAAACATAGTAAGCATATATATACCAAATTGTGGAAAAGTAAGTATATATATATATATATATCCAAAAGTGTGGAAAAATATAAGCACACTTCATGGTTCTCACTCTCTTTAATGATGTGCACTAACTCCATTTTTCCTCATTCAGCCAGAGTACCCACAGGGCGTTTTGCAGTCATATTCTTTTAAAGGTTGTAAATTCAGGCGAAGTTATTGTGTTACTTTCGGTCATTGAATTCGCCAACACATTGGTTTCATTGATATGTATATTATTTTATAGTTAATTGAAACCGCCTTCACCTTTACCGAATATTGTGTCTAACAAAGCCTCGATTCCTTCGAAATTTCATTGGAGCACTCGCCTTTGACATGTAAAATACCCCCATGTAATATGCACGGACGTTTCTTCGGGTTGTGTGGGAATATTCTACATTGTTTTGTGGTTGAATTGTTTAATTGTTATGTAGGCCACGATAGTAACATAATGGTCCCAGAGTAAAAGCTTCGAAGTCACGAAGAACTTGAGAAAAGCATCCAGAACTTTTCTTAGATTAAAAGAGAAAGAACAATTCTGAGTACTTACGTATTCTTCTCCCTTTATTCTGTGTCATAAGTTATCTCAAAGAGAGGCATTTTAAATTCTTCAACTTCAATGACTGAATACTCAATAATGATGGTCCATGACGATGCCATCCATTGTTTTGTAAGGAATCTCCATGAGAGTGCAATCCACTACTTCGCCTTTTTTCCTCGTGATTGAGATATAAACTTTTTATTTTTTCACTGTGATTAACTTAAAAGAAATTCAAATCTAACTTTTGATTTTATTTTTTATTTTTTATTTTTTTAAATTATGTTTTTTAATTTTAGTTATTATTTTTATGTTAGATGAGATTTCCTGTTTTAAAATTTTCTTTCAATATATCAATAGGGGAAATATAAAACATGTGGTAAAGAATTTAGTTAATTTAATTAATAAGTTATTTTTTATTATTATATATTTAAAAATGAATTAAATTATAATAATATTTGTGTTAATGTGATCATTTATAAAGAGATGCAAACAAATAATCTAAATATGTGTTTTTTAAATTTTTATGGACAGGAGTTATGTAATTTCAGTTAATTTAGCTTTTGATTAAAAAATTTTAGGTGTAAATTGATTTTTTTAGTGCAAAGCTTGATGAAAGATTTGTACCTTTACAGATTTGATCTTTACTCTATATATCCAAGCTTAAGATGGATTTAGGCTAGTTTTACTCATGGGTGATTGCCAATTTTTTTGTAAATCATCAATACCGTCATAGATCCATTTTAACTTTGGTTCTACCAAGTGTTGAAAGAGATCAAATGTCTCAATACATAAATCTCTTTTTTAGTGTGAAACTTGAGGAAATATTTGTACCTTTGAGAGATTTGATTCCTATGCGCTCTTCATACATATGGAGTCAACATGGATAGATGGTGGTTTTGAACAACACAACAATAAAAGGCTTTAATTACAAGAATTTTTTAATTTTCATTTGTTTTGTATCATATATAGAATTTTTGGTTTCAAAGGAATTATTATTCTCTATCGTAGGAAGAAAGAACTTATTAATGGTGTTACATCTCTCTATATACATAGAGAGAGAGAATTATTTTTATTAGTAATACCTTTGAAAATGTTACATGTCGAATTCCATATAGTAGTTAAGAAATTACATATATCTCTCATATACTAGAAAGTAAATTTTTATTTTTATTTTCAATTATTTTATTTGTCTCTCCAAAGTTTGATGTAAAGTTAAGGTGGAAATTAAAGGATTTTATTTATGCTTGGCATTGATTTTTTTACTAGTATTTTTCAATTTGTTAATATAAGTATTAATTTATTATTTTAAAATATAACATTATGTGACAACATCTCCCTCAAAGTGGGTTGTAGAGTGCCTCTTGGTGCAATTATGTATATGTGTATGTCTAAGATCAATTCGACCATTTCAAATTTGCTCACTTTCTTTAATTGGTTCATAGTATA
The DNA here is from genome assembly GCA_000404065.3 of Pinus taeda. Taxonomy (NCBI): domain Eukaryota; kingdom Viridiplantae; phylum Streptophyta; class Pinopsida; order Pinales; family Pinaceae; genus Pinus; species Pinus taeda. The sequence continues at coordinate 116,324 of APFE031380334.1, forward strand.
GAGTATGGAGAAAGATCAATGACAATGTGTATTTTTTAGTTTTTAGTACAATCATGATCAAAATTATGCATTATGTATATGTCTAAATATGGTCATTTTTAAACCTTTAAATATAGAACATTTACATACTTACATGATCAAATAGACTATAGGAGTAAGATCAACTTTGTGTAATATGATCATAGATAGTGATGTAGGAGCATCCAGCTCACCGTAATTGGGAAAAATCTCAACCCGGTTCGAAGGTTATTGATCGATTGGACTATTTAATTTTTACTCTGATAATTTTTCTTTTAACTTGTTTTACAGAGTCAGTGAATTCAGACATTTCTTTTTACTTAAATTAGAATTATTGTAGCTCAGTTATTAGTTAGGAAATGTTCCGTTGAATTAGGGAAATAAGGACAAGCTGTTCCTCCAAATCTTGAAATGACAAGCAAATATAGTTATTAACGAAAACAGTCTTTTTGTAACCATATACTAAGACAGTTTGATTAATTGCAAAAATCAACTGAAAATAGAGAGATATAAACAAATCAAATGTAATAGAGAGGGGTTCAGTTCAATTAGAAGAGAAGAGAAATAAAGACAGTCAGAAGCATTCAAAGAAGCTATTTGTCAATCTGTATCATTTCTTTTTCTACTGTTTGCCTAAACGAAACTTTTCTTTACAGCCTGATAAAATACCGTACCAATAATGTCTATCAATAGTATGTATTCTAATACGAACCACAGTCAACCAGTAAACAGTTGGATGAAGTCTCAGTAACTTATAGTCGCATATGAAATTCAGACACACATTTATTTGATATCTATTTCGCACACAGTCAAACAAGAATCCAGGCATATAATCTCTAGAAGTCCAAGAAGAAGAATTTGCGTACAGAAGTCAGCCATTTCCAGTGTTCGAAATCATAAGAGCAGCCACAAAACAGAGGCGGAACACAATTACAAACAAAGGTAACAATGCTGTATATTCCTTTCACAAAATTTCGTTTTAGAAAAATCGAAGGACCGTCGATAAAATCGACTATTGTAAAGCTGGAATAATTTCATGAAAAGAAAAGTCCATTAATATACATAGAGTAACATATGACGCATAGTCGGAAACATCACAAGCCAGAAAACCCTGGACTAGGGTTTGACAGAAACCGAAAATCGGTGGCTTCCATATCTTTTTAAACTTAACACAGGAGTGACCAAAAGGAATACAGCCAAACTAAAATTTGTTCAGTGACCAAAAGACCTGAGCAAGTCTATAGTAACCGTGTTATCAAGCAAACAACAACTAGACATTTGAGATTCAAGCCTACCCAAGAACAAGCGAACTGTACAAGTTAAGGACCGGAGGATACGCACGCCCAGGTTGCCGACAGCGACTTGCAACCATCAAACTATTCGTACTACGAATAAAGCAAAGAGAAAAACTATAAGTGAATGTGTAAATGTGTGCGGAAAATTAACAGGGCAGTGAGTTACCTGGGAGAACGAAGCCGGAAACAACCGTGGTGACATTTTGAAGAAGTTGAACGACTGTAGACGAGAGGAGCCAAATGGGTGAGTTCCAGTAGCAGAAGCCGAGCAAAATTGAAACAAGGACAGGAGGTATTACCTATTCTGAACGAAGAACGAACGTTCGAGAGGTCCTGTGCTCAGAATAAAAACCAGTGCCACATTGTGAGGGCCCAGAACAATAGCAAGTGAAAAAGATTTAACCAGATTCGAACCAGGCACAACAAGGGTTCAAGAGTTACAATAAAATCACAGTAACTTCCAGAATCGACCATAAGGCCTCGACCAACACCACAAAGAGGCACTCACAAACCAGAAATACATTGCAACCAACAAACAAACGTTGAAGAACACCATACACAATACGCGCATGCATGGGAGGAAAGAATAGTAAAGCTTACCAAGTTTGAACCGCGGACCAAAGTCGAACAACCACCAATCTCGAACTCCATTTCCATTACAGTTGCAAGAAGGTCGAATAGAGGAGGGACCGAGGTTTATCCCGAACAGAGGGTTACACATACCAAGCGGAGCAGAGCAGACAACGTTCACAAAGGAACCAAGAAACCCTCGACCAGGAACCCTCAGCGCAAAGGTAGCAGAAGAACAATCGAAAATTGGCATAAGGAACAACGGTTAAGGCACGAGGAGTGAGTGGAGGAGGTTTCGAGGCGGAGTACAGAGCATTAACTCCCGCCACCAACCTAACGTAGGATCTCGCAGATAATTACAGCTGAAGATTTTTATTGCCACGTATACCCTTTTCCAGCGTGTAAAGTGTGGACCTTTGGGCTAGGTTACACCAGAGTGGTGTCAGAGCTTCAAGTTGAAGAGATTTAAAAAAAAAAATGGACGTAGGTAGACGAGGACGAGGCTGAGGTGCTCGTAGGATGGAAAATGAGGCATTACGAGAAGAACTCAAAGTTCTTACTTCTCGTTTGGAAGCAGTAGAGGCAGGCAGGCGAAGAGATCCAGAAATGGGTGATGTGAGTGAGAAAGAAGTAGAAGTGGCAGCAGATGGACCTGAAGGTGAATCAGCAGAGCTGAAATTACTAAAGTCTGTCCTATTATCGAACAGTAGACCAAAACCAGCACTCCCGACGTACGATGGTAGTTTGTCTATTGATGTTGTGTTGGATTGGATTAGTGAGATGGACAATTATTTTGAATGCGAGGAAGTTAGTGAAGACCATAGAGTCAAATTTGCAGCAAAAAAGCTAAAAGGACACGCAGCTCTGTGGTGGGATAGTGTCCAGAATGAGAGGAAGAGGTTGAACAAAACACCAATTAAAACTTGGACAAGGATGGTAGCCAAGTTGAAGGGCAGATTTCTGCCAAGGGATTATCAAATCACGTTACATAGATAGGTACAAAACTTAAGGCAGAGGGGATTGACTGTGAAAGAGTACACAAAGGAGTTCTACTGAGTGAATTTGCGAGCCGGATATACATAAGATACGACAGAAAGGACAGCCCGATATGTTAATGGATTGAGAATGGATATTTTGGATGAAATAAGTATTTTGTCTCCAAATAATACTGAGGAGGCATACCAGAGCGCAATTAAAGCAGAGGAGAAAATTAACCAAAGACAGAATGGCCAGAGAGGACGAGGGTCTGCCAGAGGGAGAGGCCAGTCCTATGGCAGGGGCCGGACTGCTAGCAACAATGAGGAAGCCATCACTTCGAGGACTTCGGGAACAACAGAAAAAGGAGACGGAGTGAGAGGTGGCAGATCGTTCCAACATGGCAGAGGAAATGGCTGAGGAAGGGGAACTGGTTATCAATGCTATAGATGCCACAAGTGGGGGCACCATTCGTTTGAGTGCCCAGAAACAGATTCAAATGGATAGCGGGGCGCGTATGTGGCGCAACTGGAGGAAACAACAGCACCCCCTCAAGAGGCAGAGAATGCCCTAGAAACGAGAGAAGCTTTAGTGTTGTATAAGGTACTATTGAAACCAGTTGACGAGAGTGTCGAACAGACGCAACAGAAAGCTCTCTTCAGGACAATTTGCCAATCACAGGGTAAGTGTTGCAAGATGATAATTGACAGTGGAAGTACGGACAATTTGGTATCCACAGAAATGGTGCAAAAGCTGGGGCTGAAGTGTTTAAAGCATCCTAGTCTGTATAGAGTTTCGTGGTTACAAAAGGGGCACCAATTACTGGTGGACGAGCAAAGCGAGGTTGAATTTCAAATAGGGAGATATAAGGATAAAATTATTTGTGACATCATGCTGATGGACGTATGTCACATATTGTTGGGCAGGCCTTGGCAATATGATAGGAAGGTGACACACGATGGAGTGATGAACTGTTATAAATTCGAGAAAGACAGGGTCAGGCATACCCTTGTTCCTATCAAAGAAGAGAAGGGAACAGCTGAAACAAACTAAACCAAAGCATTGCTAGTGAGCGGAAAGCAGTTTTTAAAACAGGTTGAGAACAACGAAATACATTATGCTATAGTCAAAAAAACAAGGATAGTTCTCTTACATACAGAAATAACAGATTTACCCATGGAAATACAACGAATGTTGGAAGAATTTACAGATATAGTAGTGGACGACTTGCCTGATAAGTTACCCCCCAAGCGGAGTATCAGTCACCATATTGACTTTATACCCGGAGCCTGCTTGCCAAATAAAGCAGCCTATCGAATGAGCCCCAAGGATAATGAAGAAATCAGAAAACAGGTGCAAGAACTATTGGACAAAGGTTTAATAAGGGAAAGCTTGAGCCCATGTGTTGTGCCAACAGTCCTCGCCCCCAAGAAGGGAGGAGAGTGGCGGATGTGCATCGATTCAAGGGCCATCAATAAAATCACCATCCGGTACAGATTTCCGTTACCGTGTATGCATGATATGATAGAATGCTTAAGTGGGGCAGCTTACTTCTCTAAAATAGACTTGAAAAGCGGATATCATCAGATTTGGATATGGGAAGGAGACGAGTGGAAAATGGATTTTAAAACAAATGAGGGATTATATGAATGGTTGGTCATGCCATTCGGGTTGAGCAATGCACCCAGCACATTCATGAGACTCATGAATGAGATGTTGAAGGAATATATTGGGAAATTTGTGATAGTTTATTTAGATGACATCCTTATCTTCAGCAAGACAAAAGAGGAACACTTCTGGCATGTGCGCAAAGTGTTGGAAAAGCTATAGCAGAACAAGCTACTAATAAATTTGAAGAAATGTACTTTTCTGCAGAGGGAATTAATTTATTTGGGATTTGTGATAGTAGAAAACGAACTAAAGATGGATCCGGAAAAGGTAACAGTAATAGTAAATTGGCCATCACCGAAAAAATTGTTTGAGGTACGTAGTTTCCACGGATTGGCAAGTTTCTATAGAAAGTTTATTAAGAATTTTAGCGGGATTTGTGCTCCAATGTTAGAAACCATCAAAAAGGCCAGCCAACCTTTTTGATGGACAAAAGCAGCAGAAAAAAGTTTTCAACTATTGAAAAAAAAGATTACGGAAAGACCGATCCTCAGGTTACCAGATTTTCAGAAATTATTTCAGGTACGTTGTGACGCTAGCGGGACAGCGATCGGGGCTGTACTCAGTCAAGAGGACAGGCCTGTGGCATTTTTCAGCAAAAAACTGAATGAGAGTAGGCAGAAGTACTCCTCATATGACAAATAATTTTATGCAGTAGTACAGGATTTAAGACACTGGAGGCATTATTTATTAGGGAACGAATTCGTGTTGTTTTCAGATAATTCTGCATTGCAATATGTAATGCAGCAACACAAACTCAATCATAAACATGCCAAATGGGTGGAGTACTTACAGAGTTTTAATTTTGTGCTAAAACATATTAGTGGACAAGCAAACAAGGTGGCCGACGCATTAAGTAGAAAGGCTCTACTTTTGCAGGAGAGTGCTGTACAGGTTTTCGATTTTGAACATTTACGAGATCTTTACCAAACAGATGCAGATTTCATAGAAGCCTATGAAGCGTGCTAGAACCCTTTGATAAGGGGTAATAGTCCTTGGTTGGATTACAATATATAGGAAAAGTTTCTATTTAAGGGAGGACAGCTGTGTATCCCCAACTGTTCCATGAGGGAGAATATTATTCGCAAAAAACATAGCGGGGGTTTGGCTGGACACTTCGGTATAGATAAGACCCTGGAGCAACTTAGTCATTTCTATTTTTGGCCAAGAATGCGACGAGACATACAACGTTTTGTGACTAAGTGTAAGGTGTGTCAATTAGCGAAGGGACACAGCCAAAACACAGGATTATATACACCATTAGCTATTCCAGGCAGACCATGGGATTCTGTTAGTCTAGATTTTGTTTTAGGATTGCCAAAAACGCAGAAAGGATATGATTCAGTGATGGTAGTGGTGGATCATTTCTCAAAAATGGCACATTTCATACCTTGTCGGAAAACTAGTGATGCCACTCATGTGGCCCACTTGTTTTTTAATGAGATTGTCAGGTTACACGGGTTACCAACAACCATCCTATCGGACAGAGACGTGAAGTTCACGGGACATTTTTGGCATACCTTATGGAAAAAAATGAACACCCAATTAAGCTACAGTTCTGCTTATCACCCGCAAACCGACGGGCAGACAGAGGTTGTGAACAGGAGTTTGGGAAACCTGTTACGCAACTTAGTCGGGGAAAATTCACGGATGTGGGACCGAGTGCTAGCGCAAGAAGAGTTTGCTTACAACGATTCGCCAAATCGTAGCACAGGTCTCAGTCCCTTTCAGATCCTATATGGCATGCACCCTCGAGGAGTGCATGAACTTCAGGATCTTGGTTTACAGGAACGACGGAGTGCAGATGGAGAAGATTTTGCAAATGCAATGAGGGATTTACATGAACATGTGAAGGAAAAATTACAGGACAACAACTCAAAATATAAACAACATGCAGATCTAAAGAGAAGAGAAGTTCATTTTGAGGTGGGGGACGAAGTCCTGGTACACTTACGTAAGGAACATTTCCCTAAGGGTACATACAATAAACTAAAGTACAAAAAGATAGGACCTTGTAAGATCTTGCGAAAATTTTCGGCAAATGCCTATGAAATACAATTGCCACCTGGAACAGGCATTTCACCTATCTTCAATGTAGCAGATCTGTTCCCGTACACAGACGATCTCGCAGAGGAAAAGAAAGAAGGACCCGAAAAATCCACACGGAAATCCCAGGAAGACGGAGAAACTTGGAAGAGATAGATGCCTTATGTCCAACCCCCTGAGATCGAAGGCATCCTCGAAACTCAGGTAGTTAGACGTACTCGGCGGAAAAATTATTTTCAGTACCTGGTCAAGTGGAAGAACCGTCGGATTGAGGACAGCTCATGGCTTGACGCCAGGCAGATTGGACAAACAGGAACGTCGGTGGAGGAGCTCATGAACTGGATTCATGATCTCTTTTTACCCCAGGAGACTGATGCAGGAGCATCCAACTCACCGTAATTGGGAAAATCTCAACCAGGTTTGAAGGTTATTGATCGATTGGACTATTTAATTTTTACTGTGATAATTTTTCTTTTAACCTGTTTTACAGAGTCAGTGAATTTAGACATTTCTTTTTACTTAAATTAGAATTACTGTAGCTCAATTATTAGTTAGGAAATGGTCCGTTGAATTAGGGAAATAAGGAGAAGCTGTTCCTCCAAATCTTGAAATGACAAGCAAATATAGTTATTAACGACAATAGTCTTTTTGTAACCATATACTAAGATAGTTTGATTAACTGCAAAAATCAACTGAAAATAGAGAGATTTAAACAAATCAAATGTAATAGAGAGGGGTTCAGTTCAATTAGAAGAGAAGAGAAATAAAGACAGTCAGAAGCATTCAAAGAAGCTATTTGTCCATCTGTATCATTTCTTTTTCTACTGTTTGCCTAAACGAAACTTTTATTTACAGCCTGATAAAATACCGTACCAATAATGTCTATCAATATGCTGTTGTATGTATTCTAATACGAACCACAGTCAACCAGTAAACAGTTGGATGAAGTCTCTGTAACTTACAGTCGCATATGAAATTCAAACACACATTTATTTGATATCTATTTCGCACACAGTCAAACAAGAATCTAGGCATATAATCTCCAGAAGTCCAAGAAGAAGAATTTGCGTACGGAAGTCAGCCATTTCCAGCGTTCGAAATCATAAGAGCAACCACAGAACAGAGGCGGAACACAATTACAAACAAAGGTAACACTGTTGTATATTCCTTTCACAAAATTTCGTTTTAGAAAAATCGAAGGACCGTCGATAAAATCGACTATTGTAAAGCTAGAATAATTTCATGAAAAGCAAATTCCATTAATATACATAGAGTAACATACGACGCATAGTCAGAAACATCACAAGCCAGAAAACCCTGGACTAGGGTTTGACAGAAACTGAACATCGGTGGCTTCCATATCTTTTTAAACTTAACACAGGAGTGACCAAAAGGAATACAGCCAAACTAAACTCCGTTCAGCGACCAAAATACCTGAGCAAGTCTACAGTAACCGTGTTATCAAGCAAACAACAACTAGACATTTGAGATTCAGGCCTACCCAAGAACAAGCGAACTGTACAAGTTAACGACCAGAGGATACGCACGCCCAGGTTTCCGACAACGACTTGCAACCATCAAACCATTCGTATTACGAACAAAGCAAAGAGAAGAATTATAAGTGAATGTGTAAATGTGTGCGGAAAATTAACAGGACAGTGAATTACCTGGGAGAACGAAGCCGGAAACAACTGTGGTGACATTTTGAAGAAGTTGAACGACTGTAGACCAGAGGAGCCAAATGGGTGAGTTCCAGTAGGAGAAGCAGAGCAAAATTGAAACAAGGACAGGAGGTATTAGCTATTCCGAACGAAGAACGAACGTCCGAGAGGTCCTGTGCTCAGAATAAAAACCAGTGCCGCATTGTGAGGGCCTAGAACAACAACAAGTGAAAAAGATTTAACCAGATTCGAACCAGGCACAACAAGGGTTCAAGAGTTACAATAAAATCACAGTAACTTCCAGAATCGACCATAAGGCCCCGACCAAAACCACAAAGACGCGCTCACAGACCAGAAATACATTGCAACCAGCAAACAAACGTTGAAGAAAACCATACAGAATACACACATGCATGGGAGGAAATAATAGTAAAGCTTACCAAGTTTGAACCGCGGACCAAAGCCGAACAACCACCAATCTTGAACTCCATTTCCATTACAGTTGCAAGCAGGTCGAATAGAGGAGGGACAGAGGTTTATCTCGAACAGAGGGTTACACATACCAAGCGGAGCAGAGCAGACTACGTTCACAAAGGAACCAAGAAACCCTTGACCAGGAACCCTCAGCGCGAAGGTAGTGGAAGAACAATCCAGAATTGGCATAAGGAACAAGGTTTAAGGCATGAGGAGTGAGTGGAGGCGGTTTCGAGGCGGAGTACAGAGCACTCAGTGCGAGCATTAACTCCTGCCACCAACCTAACGTAGGATCCCACAGATAATTACAGCTGAAGATTTTTATTGCCACGTAATACCCTTTTCCAGCGTGTAAAGTGTGGACCTTTGGGCTGGGTTACACCAGATAGCTAGGAGAGCTAGCAGTAGTTTAGTGAACAAAAATCCAGAAATAATAAAGTACTTAGAACCTTCCCAAATGGAAACAAAATGTTATATGTTGATTTTAAATAAATTTTTCTATGGTCAACCTACCATATAAGAACCAAATTGTTCTTTCCTTCAAAATTAAAAGGTAGTTTTAGTAGTGCATATCATGGAAAGATATGTTGAACTTGACATGTACATTTAAGTAAATATGTTAGTGTGTGTGAACTTCTATTCAATTTCTAATGCATTGATTTCAGTGTACATGTTAATTTCTACATGTAATGATTTTAGCATACATGTTAATTTCTAATGCATTCATTTCAATGTACAAACTAGTACTCACCCCTACTCTTCTTATCTTTCTTTTCCATGTGCTATCCCCTCGTTCGTTCTTCACCTATCTCTCTCTACCTTCTCACTCTACATCTCTCCCCCTCCCCTCTTCCCATCCCTCTCTCACTCTCACCCACCTCTCTCTCTCCTTACTTGCTTCTCCCTCCCTCCCTTAATATCCCTCCTCCCTTGTTATCTCTCCTCTCTCTTTATCTCTCTTGACTCTTTTTGATACCTCAAGAGTCCCCTTAAGTTTTATCAAAAATAAAAGGGCCCCATATAAAATTTTGGAAATATCTCAATTTGCATTTGATTCCCTATTTTGAGTGATTTCTTATTCATTTAATTTTCGAATTTTTATACTTTCATCATTTCCAGTTCATTGACACCTTTCCAATGATATAAAGCTTACCTCATTTCTAATCCTAAGAAAAAAGTTATGATCGTTTGAATTTTTGCACTTTTACACTCGTTTGATGAGGTGACATGACACATGATAGTTTGCATGCCATGTTGATGCGGAATTACTAACATGGATTGATGGTGTGCCATTTCACCCTATATGGTATATGACATATGACATGGCATCGATAACACATGGAAAACCTCATTTTTATATCTTCTTGCTCCTTAAATTCTACCAAATCCTACATTCATGGATCCATTTATTTATTGTTATTATTTCCTTAGATTCTATCAAATCCTAGATTTATGGATCCATTTATTTATTTTTATTATTTTTAATTCTAATTCAGTTTATTTTTGTTATTTTTAATTTTAATCCGGCTCGAAAGTCTAGAACAACTTGGTTTAATCATATGCATTATACTTATGACTCCAGATGTTATTTATTTTTATTATGGTTATACGAGGGTTAATAAGGTTTGATCATTACTTAATTCTAAATCTATGGATCCATTTATTTATTGTTATTATTTACATTATTGTTCCCACATCTACCTCCACATTATTGCTATTGTTTTTAATTCTAATCTGCTTTATTGTTATTATTTTTAATTCTAATTTGGTTCAAAAGTCTAGAACAAGTTGGTTCGATTTATTGTTATTACTTTTAATTCTAATCTGGTTCGAAGGTCTAGAAACAAGTTGGTTCGATTTATTGTTATTATTTTTAATTCTAATCCGGTTCGAAAGTCTAGAACAAGTTGGTTTGAGTTATTGTTATTATTTTTAATTCTAATCCGGTTCGAAACTCTAGAAATAAGCTGGTTCAATTTATTGTTATTATTTTTAATTCTAATCCAGTTTGAAAGTCTAGAAACAAGTTGGTTCGATTTATTGTTATTATTTTTAATTTTAATCTCGTTTGAAAGTCTAGAAACAAGTTGGTTTGATTTATTGTTATTATTTTTAATTCTGATCCGGTTCGAAAGTCTAGAACAAGTTGGCTCGATTTATTGTTATTATTTTTAATTCTAATCCTGTTCAAAAGTCTAAGAAGAAGTTGGTTCGATTTATTGTTATTAATATTAATTCTAATCTAGTTTGAAAGCCTAGAACAAGTTGGTTTAATCATATGCATATGTTATGCATTATAACCTATGGCTCCCTATATTATTTATTTTTATTATGGTTATATGGGAGTTGATTTATTTATTATTATAGTTACATGGCAGTTGGTTTATTTATTATTATGGTTAGATGGTAGTTGTAACTTATGACTCCATATGTTATTTATTTTTATTATGGTTACATTAGAGTTTGTTTTATGGTTATATAGGAGTTGGTTTATTTATTATTATGGTTATATGGTAGTTGTAACTTATGACTCTATATGTTATTTATTTTTATAACCTTTATTATGGTTATATGGGAGTTTGTTTATTTATTACTATTTATTTTTATTATGGTTACATGGGAGTTGGTTTTATGGTTAAATAGGAGTTGGTTTATGATTCCATATGTTATTTACTTTTATTAATTATATCGGAGTTGGTTTATTTAGTTTTAATAAAGTTTAATCATTTCAAGTTGGTTTATCTAGTTTTAATAAATTTTAAAAATGAATCCATATGTTATTTACTTTTATTAGTTATATGGGAGTTGGTTTATTTATTATTATTGTTATATATGGTTATATAGGAGTCGTTTTTATTATATTTTTATTATAGGAGTTGGTTTATTTCATTTTAATAAAGTTTAATCATTACTTTTTAAGTATGTTTCATATGTTATTTACTTTTATTAGTTATATGGGAGTTGGTTTATTTATTATTATTGTTATATATGGTTATATAGGAGTCAATTTTATTATATTTTTATTATAGGAGTTGGTTTATTTCATTTTAATAAAGTTTAATCACTACTTTTTAAGTATGTTTCATCTCATTTCGAGTTGGTTTATTTAGTTTTAATAAAGCTTAATCATTACTTTTTAAATATGTCTCATCTTATTTCATTTTTTTAACACAAAGGTTTGTTTTATATTGTTTTAATTAAGTGTAAAGGAATGTGTTCCCTGTTAAAATATGACTCATAGGTCTCTCCATTGCATCTTTTTCTACTTTAATAAACAATATGAAAAATCTAATAAATTATATAAACACTTGAACTTTATTCTACCTTTTGCATGTGGTATAACTCTTTCAACATTTAAATCAATATATGAAAGTTATCCATGAATTGATGAATGGTTAATAATTCATTGATTTTTGGAGGACATATCTCAGGCTATAGGACAAGAAATTAGGCCCATGACATCTCATTGGAAAGAGGAGATTGAAGAGAAAAATATGGAAACATTCACTTCAATAAATATACAAGACAACCATCCCAAAAATCAACAAATAAAGAGCTACAAAATCTTATCAAACCAATATTTCCGAATTATTTTTTGGAAATTATGCTTGATGTAAAAACATTTTGTTGATTTTATCTTATCATAATGTTGTCTATTTATTATAATTCCAATAGAACAAAACATTTTGGCTTAGTGTTTGGGTTTGCTTCTAATTTACAAGAATTGAGTTTTTCTCAGAGAGAATAGTTTTGAATATTTTAGATATGGGTTTTGCTTTGTATTTTAATATATTTTTAATGATAATTTCATTAATATTTTTGCATATATTTTGGAGGATAATTACTAGCTTGATTTTCAAAATTTGCGGATTAGAATTTCAAATGGAGAAAGTGGATTCCCCAACTCCCAAAAAATCATAAAACAAATATTCATGAAGCTATCATAAAACATATTTTTGTTTTTGAATTGAACTGTATGATTATAATTAAGAGATCTATAGAATGAATTATAGGTTGAGAATATGGTATCCCAATCAAGATTGATATGTTTTATGAGAAGTTGAGGTTAATTTTTGGAAGATTCAAGAGTCATTCGGCAACATTTCTCTATGCGAGGGAGTATAAGTAAAATAATTTATTATACACTTATTTTTTTGTTTACTTGAGTTCATATTTATTGAATTTCTCCGTGAAACTAAATATTGGCCCACGTTGTGTCTTTTCTTTAAAATGATATTTATCTATCGTTTATTGAATTATTTACAGATTGTTGTATTATTTCTAAACTTCTAATATATTCATCTATTGAAATGAATATTCACTTGGTTAGTGTCAAGACTTTATCTTGTTTTCGGGATAGTTTAATTTACAAAAATTAGATGAGATTGGTTCCAAATAAATTTAAAAATAAACATAAAAATATAATATGTTAAGCTCTTTCAAAAACCACACCTTTCAGGTGGATGACTGAGTTGACACCTTTCAACTGGTTGACTAAGCCCACATATGTCAAAAAGATTATTATCCCAAAAAACTACTGAACTCTTACATGTCTTCATTTTGGTAATCTTTCCAACCCTACCGTTGGTTATATAAAATCTATCAAATATCGTAGTTAGGATTAGATTAAGTAATAGCTACTTGTAAATATTTAGGATAATAAGATTAGATTAATGTTAGGTGATATATTTCCCTTTTTAGATTAATGTTTATCTATGCATTTTTAGGCTAGATTAGTACAAAAAATTGGGCCTATATTTTACGGAGTACCCACAACTCAAATGAATAGGGGTCTAAATAACCTATCAAATACCGTAGTTAGGACTAGATTAAGTAATAGCTACTTGTAAATATTTAGGATAATAATATTAGATTAGTGTTAGGTGATATATTCCCCTTTTTAGATTAATGTTTATCTATGAATTTTTAGGCTAGATTAGTACAAAAAATTGGGCCTATATTTTACTAAGTACCCACAACTCAAATGAATAGGGGTCTAAATGGGACCTTGATCAGGTGTTAACTCCCTATTGTAGGTGGAATTTCATCACTTGTCAACAATTGGTGCTAGAAGGAGGGATAGAACCAAAATGACCCTATGAAGTTTTTCATTTTGAATGTATTTAACTACTTATGTCTCCTACCCAAATCTTTGCCTTAGAACATGATTTTAGATCATGCAAAACTATTTCAAGCATTCCCAAAAATATAGTTAATTCCTTGTCAAAATTAATATTTAATGGTAAGAGTAGAATTTCTACTATTGATCATATTTTTCATTTTATTAGTAAATGTAAAACTTTTGGAATATCTAATAATAATGGATATGAAAGTTATTCACTCTTAATTTTCAAGGAATAAATAAGAATTGGCTAAAATAATTACCGATAAAATATATTCATTCATAGAACCAATTCATGGAAGTTCTTCTTATTGCCCATCATAATTATAATTATGATGAATTGTGTTTAGAAACAAATAATTTGTGCATACAAGAAAATGAACCTGTTAATAAATTTAATTCTAAATTTAACTTTGTTGCATATTTCATCCTAAAAATTTACTTTGTAATTTCTTTTTTATAAAATGGTTTTGTGCTCATGTTCATTATATTAATACACATGATGACAAAAATACGGATGAATTTAGCATATATATTTCTTAAAATATGCATAATAATAAATACATTAAACCATAGTTAATCTTGAGAAACGAATGATGTTGAAACTTTTCCTCAACCACACACATTAGGTGTATATTTTACACATTTTTTAAAATTATAAAATGACTCCATGTATTCAAATGTCATCCCTAAAAATGCTCTGGAAACTCCTCTTAATGTTTGTTGTGAGAAAAAAAGTTCAATACAAATCAATATTAAAGATGATCCAACACGAGATATAACTAATGGACAGGTCAATAATGTTTCTTCTTCTGAAGCTAATTTAGAACTAGTTACCATTCTTTTATCAACCAACCTATATTTTAATTAGAATTCATTTCATAATCTTGGAAGATGTTTCATTTCATTGTGGGGAAAATAATTTATTCTCTCGAAGTCATTATTTTCTGTATTAAGATTTGTTTTCTAAATTATATTCCTATAAGAATGATTCTCGAAGTCATTATTTTATGTATTAGGATTTGTTATCCAAATTATATTCATATAATAATGATTCTCTTCACCTTCGTGTTATTCGTAATAGCTTTAGAAGTTTCCATTTATCAATTCAACAGTTCTATTATTCATTGTCAAGCAAAATATACAAAATTTCAGATGTTTAGGATTTTAACAATGATGTGGCTTTAGTTACAAATAGGTAGATGTTTTGTTCACTACAAATGATATTTTCTAAATTTTCAAAAAAAAATGAAAAACCAAAAAATGCTAATTATATCATAATATCAAATTGCAATAGGATTGTGCTTCGAGAACTAAAAATATAGAAAATTTTATTTGGGAATGATATTGAGAAATAATAAAAAACATTAAGTTGGTAACGAACTTAGAAAATTAAAAAGTTTACAGCCAATCCAATATCTTAAGAAAGATCCAAACACATGCACTATTAGAACATCGGTCAAAGGATAAATTTAATGACCAGTTTAGGAAAACCAAGGTTATTTTATAGGAGATTTATTCTTGTGGGAGATAAGTTTGTAGTTGACTAGTTTCCATGCAATAATATATATAATTTTGTTAGTGTCTACCAGTCCTGTTAGTCACCCATGATCAAATATGCTCTTACAAAGTTTTTGATAAGGTCCTACTACAAATGTTTATGGTTTCAAATAGGTTTTCAATAAAAATTTGGTCACTGGTTAGGTTAGGTAGGTCATCACTACTCCTTTCACTTTTATGATCAATGGACATCAACATGGTCAAGTCATTCCTTGTTGAAATGGTGTCAGAGTCACCAATGTCATCATTCAGCTCATTCATTCATGTAGTGTCATCATTAGGTCATAAGGTAAAAAACATGAAAACAAATAATTTCACCTCGAAAATAATCATTTGAAGGAGTAGTGATAGGGAGATATCTTCGAGAAATGTTCTAAAGCGATTTTATATCTCCATTACGATGTAATATATCCTAAAAGGTTCTAAAGCTACAATTTCAAAATAAAATGTGAAAGGACATGGTGCGGCCACTACACCATCAAAGGAGAAAATAGATTTCCAAAGCTACAAAAGACCAAAAGAGATTCTCACTTTCTCATTTCATTTGCAAGAAACATATCTTCATCTTCAAAGATCTCTTGCACCCTTAGAACAACAATTTCATGCTCCTAAACGGCCTTATCGTGCACTTTTGTTGTGCTTTTGCCAAAGGTGTTGTGTTTTATTCAAGGAGAAAAAAATCAGTCCAGTGGCTTCTTCATCAACACTAGGTTCAAACACAACAAGGAAATGTAAGTGGACCTACCTAGCCTCTGTTTCAACTCTTTAGTTTTTCATTTGATGCTCTAAAAGCTTGCAAAAACACCCTCTCCTAGGGTTTGTTGCGCTTTTAGCTTCATTGTTGATTTAGTCTCGTTGATTATCAAAACCCTTAATTTTGAGCTCATACACCATCCTCCACTCTTCATATACCATATACCACACTTTCCCTCATCAAATTCCTCATTTCATCACTTTTCCTCACAAACCCTACTCCCTATTATGCATTTCCACACTAGGAGTGTGTTTCCTAGTTTTGCATCCCTTCCCATCACTCAAATCCCAAAATTTCGCTTCCCCTCACTCCATAACATCTATACCTACCCCCCATAAGTTTCCCAAGAATTTAGAGACCATAAACCCCTTCATCTCCCTCAATTTTGAAAACTGCCCAAATCATGTGTTTTTCCCTACACCAAACCCTAATTTCCCTTCCCATTGAGCTAGGGTTTGTTATGGATTTTGACACTACTGAGCAGAGGAGGCATAAGGGAGGTATGATAATTAGGTATGAGCCAACTTTAGCACATGAAATCATGTCTTCTCCTTTCCTCAAGAAATCCTTATAGGATTTTGGTTGCTTTTCCTTTTTCCAAAGGATTGAAGAACTTAGTTTTAATGACAAACTCACCAACACTTTTGCCACTAGCTGGAGGAGGGATAATGTGACCATTTATGGAGTGGTGTTCACTATTTTATAAGAGACCATTGCTACAACTACAGGGATTCCAAACACTAGAAAACCTTGGTTTAAGAAAAGAGACCTCAACCTTCACAATCACAAGATGTATCTGAAACCTCCATATAAAACTGCTCCAAAGCACATCTTCCCTTCCACACATCTGTTGGACAAGTATGCCCCTCCCATGAAAATTATCATGAAGTATTTTACATGTGAGGTAGATTCTCAAGATTGCGTCAATATCATGTGAGGCTTTTGATGCATTTTAGTGGTGTAAAAATTCTCTACCTATCTTATTACCATTACAAAAGCATGGTTAAGATGGAAAAGAAGGTGCATAGGTTGGGAGAATATCATGCCATTTTGTTTCACCATGGCTTGGTGAAGATCCTAGTTTCCCATCTGCTGGCACAAATCAATTTTCCTTGGGATGGTTTCATCTACTCAACATCTTTATTACCTTCTCCAGCTTAGTCAAGTAGCCACTCTACTGCTTTCTCTTCTCCAACATAGCAAGAGGTGGCTTCCAGAAGTAGAACTATCACAAGAAATCCTATGGAATAAGTCACCAATACCTACACAAGAGGGAAAAGGCCTGTGTTTGCTGTAGAAATTGTTGAAAGGGCCAAGCTTGCATCATCACAACAACATGAGACACCATTGGATGAAGAAGTACAGATTCATCCTGACACTCATATGGTAGATTTAGAAGTGCATGAGGAGGTCAAATCTTCAAAGAAGATCATCCAGGAGAAGGATGCTAAGATTAGAGAGCTAAAGAGTAGGTTGTCCAAGATAGATTTTTTTATTTCTTTCTTTGAGAAAGAAAAAAAACAACTCAATGTCAAGCAACCTTTTCTTCATAAATCTAAAGAAGATTTGGATAATGGTCATGCCAAAGGTAAAACTGTGAGAAAATTTGAAGAGATTGAATCCACTAGTTTTTAGCTCAAGCCTAGAATGCCTAAGACAAGAGGTTTAAAGAGGAAAGAAGAGAAAATCACTAAAACATCCTCTCCACCGAGGCAACGAAACATTGACAAGTCCATTCAAGAATATTTTAAGGAAAATAGTTAAAATTGGCTTGATAGAGTCAATTTCCACTTCGAAAATATCCTTAAGAGGGCCAACAGGTCCACTAGACTTCAAAGGCATATGGCCATGCACTATTGTACTAGAAACAAGGTGTACCAAGCCAGAATCAAGCAGGTGAAAAAGAAGCTAAGGAAAATTCTAAGGAGGCAAAAAGAGAACGATAAACTTGACTTGTGAGCTGAGGCCTCCCTCCTTTCTTGAAATTTCATTTTAGAGCTTCAAGGACCAAAATTAAAGAAATTTTGAAGAAATTGTGAACAATTTTGATTATTTGTGACTTTTGGCGTTGTGTTTTTTCCTCAGACCTCCAAATGAATAAACGTTTATATGGATGGGTAGAGAATGACCTATACATGATATATATCCATTTTTGTTGCCTTGTCAACAAACAGGTTTGAATAAAATGCCCAAAAATAGGTCAAAATTCCACTATCTACTACCTTACTAGACTTGGCATGGCACTTTTGGAGTATTTGTGGGAAAATGAGTTTTTCTTTGTCTTGGAGTGACCATTTTTCTTAATTGAGTTGTCTATTCACAACTAGACATACCAATATTTCCTTTGGTATATTCAAAGTTGGCTTTGGAGAAGTGTAAGGCCTTCAAAAACCTCCTCAAATTTTGTGATGTTCTTATGCCTAATGGCACTATGCTTTTGCATGTGGCACTGCACTTTGGCTTGTTTGTCCAAATTTAAAACTTTGTTCCATCAAACTTGGATTTTATGATGCAATTCATCATGTTGTGAGCTGAGTTGATGTAACAAAAGGTAAATGAGATTTTTGGAGTGATTTTGATGTAATTTAGGCCTCATTTATGAGAAACAGTTTAGTCAATGTCTAAATGGAGGGTTTGTTCCAACCTCCCTAGTCAATAGCTTTTTGTTGAGAAATTCATGTAATTTGTTCCTATACTAAGGGATTCATACCCTGAGAGTGGGGAAGTTGTTGTTTGGTATATATGTATCTATTTTTCAGTCAGACGCAGGGTTGGACATTAGAGAGTTGAAATCTTGTAGCATTTACTTCATCATATTTTTATAGGAAATGAAAGGCCAAGCTGTAACTATTATTTAGGAATTCTTATGGTGTGAGTTTGTAGTATTTTTTCTTCTGTTAAACATTTATATGAATGATAAATTAGTTTCCTTTCCATATCTATGATTTTTAGTGATTTTCCTAAGAGGTATTAATCATAATGCTTGTAATCAAGCTCTGTTTTGTTAGGAATCCCATTTTATGTGCTCAGTCTTCTAATAGATGAATTCATGGTTCACATGCTCATCTTGATTTTATTAGCTATTCAACCCTAGACTACATCGACCAAATCCTAATCTATCACAAAAGAATACCTACCTTTCTTGTTTATATCTCATGCAACTAAACCTTTGAATACCTGAAGTGTAAGTTCCAATCATACATTACATTCATGTAAATCCGCTAGCCCCAATAGTGGAACGTTACAGCCACATCTGCCTACTCCTCCAAAGAGATGTACTAGCTTTGTGTAGTGGAGAAGCCAAGGCTCATTACAATACTGTCCAAGCTCTCTCCAATATAGTCTTATCGAAAGCTGGGCTCATCAAAAAGCCTATACAATGAGTTATGAGGGACCATTAATAGCAAAGGGTGGGGTGGCCCTTGAAATTGTTATAGCTCTAAATATCACTATTATGGTTTGTGATGCTGCACTCACGGCCTAGGGCAACCCCTCCTTCCAGACCTGGTCCCAAATTTAAAAAACAGTGTTTTATTCCTTGTACGCGACATTGCCCTGAGTTAAACGCGTGTATACTTGGGTCTGCATATACCCAACCCGCGTATATGTATTAAAACACTTAAAAAAATGTAAAACTCCTTATTTTTGGGCGAAGATCGCGGGTTTTACCTGTTGATCACCTGTTAGTGCCCATGGGCCAACTATTCCCAACCAACTCCTAACTAAAAAACTACTTTGGGAGTGGTACAAAAAGACATCAAAGGGAAGGCCTAAGGGAGAAGAGAAGAGAGAGAAAGGTTATTATAATGAAAATTTTCCTCTGACCAAGTCTGATGACCCTTCTGCCTTCTGCACTTCGCCCATTTGTACAAGAAACCCTTGTTTCCTTGTGTGTTGATGTTCATCCACTAGTTATGGCATCATGGAGTGAGTCTTGGAAGGAGATATGCTAAAGGCTTGAGGCTGGATGGATCCAGAAGGAAGCTTTGCTTGGAGCCTGCGAAAGGTTACTCAGGTGATATTACTCCTTTTGTACATTCTATTTGTCTATAATAAAGAAACACGTCTTGGTTCCCGATATGCTTATTCTTTATGTTTATGATGTTCATGTTTGAATCTCATATGTGAATGGTAGTTTCAAGTTCATAACTAACTTCCTTTTTGTATAACATAAAGATGATTTCTTTATAACTATTTGTCCATATACTGTTGTATTCTTTGGAATTGGTTGTTTTACAGGACAAAGGAGCAAAAGGGACTTGAAGAAGGGTCTGGACCCTTGAGGAACTTCTCGAACGTAGGACCTCAGGTACGCCCTTCTTACTTTAGAATTTTCTTATTATAGCATAATGGCTATGTGAATGTGTGTTTCTCTGTTTAGACAACTTTCAGTCTGCTAGGGTTTCCACCAAAAATCCCTAGGGGAGCAAATCCCTCAACAGAATTGGAGACTCCACTGGGGACAACACTCTTGTTGTTCCTAGTTTGGGTGTTTGTCAAGCCAATCAGGGCTCAGTTGCTTGTTGGATTGTTGTTACTGCCTGGTCTGTTCTTGAATTCTAAGTTTTGCCAGTTTCTTCAGTTTGTTTTTTATTTTTCTTGAAATCTTTCATATATGTTGTTTTCCTTAGTTATAGAAGCGTACATACGCTTGTTTCCTGAAGTAAACCCGCGTATACGCTGGTTTCCTCAGGCACAGTCATGTATACACGCAATCTGCACATAAGTACAGTTGCGTATATGTTGCAATTTTCAAGATTTATAAATTTTTGTGTCTCTGAAGTTTGTCTGGTGGTTTAATTCGGTTTGAAACAAACATTTTGGTCAGTATCAGTTGTTTGTTTTACAGCAAGTGTCTTACACCGATTTCTCTCTGATTATAAGGAGTATTGGTCTTGTTTTGTGTTTGCAAGTGTCATCGTCTTTTTGCTAAAAGCACGCAAGATTTCTTGTTGGAATCTTGGCTGCTCTGATTTATCAGAGAAGAAAGATTTTTATCAATCTTTGTGTTGAATTTTGCTTTTGGTGACTTTTTGTTTGCTTGACAAAATCGCCTTTTATGACCATCTACTTCTTTGTTTCATGAAAGTTGTCGATTGATGCTTTCTTGAAATTGTATTTTTGATCTTTTTTGGTCTTTGTTACCAAAGCTTCCATTGTTGCTTTCGATTGTCAAAAAGCATCTTTAAACACATTTGTTTTTGTTGATTTTTCATTCATTATATGGTTTCTACTTGCAAAAGTGTTTCTTGCTTATTGTTTCAATCGCAAAGTTTCAATTTTGTTGAGAGCATTTTTTAAAAGACTTTTTGTTGCTACTTTGAAGACAACTTTTTGAAAAGTTTTGTTTTGCTTTCTTGAACTTGCTTTTCATTTGGTTTCCTTTTGGTGAATGAAAGTGCTTTATGTTTGTCTTGAGTTTTGTTTTTAGTGTTTAGACGAAATGAATGGTAGCATCTCATATTCCATCTAGACATTGTAAGTGGCAAAAGGAAATTTGATAAGCAAAGCAACTTTCATTTCTTGTTTTTAGAGTTGTTTTCATTCTTGCATCAAGCATATAGTTATTGCATTAGGATAGATTTGCATCTCTTTAGGCATACATAGTTTTGTTAACTTTTGAGTGTGAAGTGTGAATTAAAGAAAAGAAAAGAAAAGTTTGTTTCATTAGAAGTTTCCTTTCGAACCCTGTAGAAATTACTCTTCATCGAAAAACAATGACAAGTGCACATGCATATAGTTAGGTTTATTAATTTCTTTTGTGTCAAAAAAACACCACTAGTTTCACTTCCATCATCCCTTGACTTAAAGAACAACCCATTTTAAAATCAAGCGCTAACTAAAATTCACTAGAACTTTTTCTTTTAATTTAAATACACCAACAAGTTTAGGATTTTAGGGCCTTGGATTAGGCAAGTGGAGAGTTAACTCTCCAAGGCCATTAAAACGTCAAACATAGGAGTCTGAATAACGAGAGAAAATCCAATAGCCTTAGGAAGACCAGGAAAACTCCAAATCTGGGAGTTAAGCACGAGGGTCTGTGAAGACAGGGAAGAGAGATACCCCCTCCCCTACTTGTCCGAACTTACCTCACGAATGTTCCGCCTGGCTTCTACGACGAGTTGGTATCCATAGTTGCTACTCCTAGGGAACTACATACGTGGCTGTGGAGGGGAATCCCATGGCACCTGAGGTCGACGTTGTATCACTCTCGACAGTACTACTGGAGGACACCCTTGCAAAGCTTGGGGGCTTACACCGGCGCAGGCTGTTGTTAGGAGGTCAGTGTAACTTCCTCTGTTACCTTCGCTGATAGGCCTGTGCCCTCATCATCCCAGACCATCCTCGGAAGGCCCCTTATTTCACTTTCTCGTATTTTGGTGTCCGGTCCTAATCACCCAAAGCAGAAATACTTGGAAGTTGTTTGACTGGCTATATCTTTAAGACTTTATAGTGGGTGGTCTGTGCTCTTAGTTGGCCTAGATTTAAATTTTTTGAGTCTTTAGTTAGATCTTAAACAAGAAATTCAAAGTGGCTGAACGATCTCCTAGACGGTCTAGAAGACTTTGTGGTCTTTCAGCACCGAGTTTAGAGCCTTCTCCGAGAAGGCGCAGAGGTAATAATACAGGTGGGTTTCGTCCCATGGTAATTGATGCATCGGGGATTGATCCTCCTCTCAGGGGCATTAGTATTGAAGCAAGGCCTCATACTTCCGTGGAACAAGAGAGGAACACTCCAGTTCTTTATCGAGATTGCTTACAAGCGGAGGATAATATAGAGGTAGAAAAACTTTCAGAGTCGTTAGCGGCTCCGAATTATCCCCTACCATCTAGTCATCCACACATAATACAATACGTTGGGACTCCGACGCATAGACCGTCAAGTCCAAGTTACGCTACGTGCTTACCTTCAATGAACACTACTGGAAGCATGGCTTCTACAAGTGCTACGACTGTACAGACTCCCATATTTGTACAAGGGGGAGGAACTATTTCCATCCCCTTCATCTCTTTATTCATATCTTTTGCTAGCACGTCTTTTGTTGGGTTTACCTCCATTCTGTCCATGAGTGGAAATTCCCAAACCAATGCTTTTGGTTCTAGATTCTTCCCATTTGGCACCCATTCACAGGGCATTCCTTCAGCTCCGTTCGGGGCCGCCACGTCCATGATGAGTGGATCAGCTTCGTTCCAAGGTTTTCCATTTGGAAGTGGTCATATACCACATTCCAACCCTACGATAGGTTCCATGCCTTTTTATTTTGTAGGACAAAACAACAATCCTTTCCAAGGTTGGAATAACCCTGGGCTTAGTAGTGCCGGAACTGGGAATCCATTTTTCGACAAATATGGGAATAGGCCGTATATCACGGTTAGTTCATTTCAAAGTATTTCTCCCCTAGCTTCAGCTTGGAATCCATATCAGGGGTTATCAACTCCTTATAATCCTTTAGGAGGAAACTTTGCTGGGTATGGTGGATATACGGCCGGAGTTGGTCAAAATTAGAGTTTTTCTGGGTCACAAGGCTTGCCTTTTGGTTCGGCGGGTTCTACTAGTTACTTCGGGCAGCCTAGTGCCTTCCGAAATCCATGCCAATCTTTTCTGAGCTTTGGGAGTTCCGCCTAGTCAGGCTGGAATCCCCAAGCTCCTCCTAGACTTCCGTTTCTAGCAACGTTCAATTTGCCAGATCTCATTAAGTTAACTAAAAAACCAATCAAGTACAATTTGGCCTGGCCTCCGGTCCCAACTAAACTCCCTTTGGATATTCCAAAATTCGAAGGGAAGAGTGGTGAGGACCCGGGCGACCATGTAACCACGTTCCACTTATGGTGCTCATCGAACTCCCTGATCGATGACTCGCTTAGGTTGAGATTATTTCAATGCACCTTGACAGGTAACGCGGCCAAATGGTATATAGAGTTTCCTGGGGGAAACTTTACATCATTCGCTGACTTAGCAAATATTTTCTTAAACCATTTTCAGTTGCTTGTCCGGTATGATGTCGGAACTGAACTACTGGCCACTTTTCGTGAGGATAGGGCAACTCACATTTCTAATCATATTCAAGAATGGAGACGGAGAAAGAGGCTTATTTAAGCCGATATCCCTCCAGAGTACCGTCTCGAGTCGTTTTTGAAGTCTTTGATACCTGAGATCTCCAAGGATATCTCCATGTTTGGGGTTTATTCTGAGGAGTAAGCCATTTTTAGGGCCCAGCAATTAGAATTTATCTACTCTCAGTCTGGGATCCTACAAAAGTACTTGCCAGATGCTCATGGGTCTAAGGTTGACGTAGCTAAGCCGAAGCCAGGTCCCCACGCAGATGATATTGTTGGGTCGGTAGACACGAATACGGTGAACTTGTTGAATCAATTGTAGCAGTTGTCTTTACAAACTGCTTCTAACAACCATGTCACATCGTCTAACCCTTCCGCTTCCCAAACTTCTTCGATTAATGCCATCCAATCTAATAACCCCAAAGGAAGTCAAAATTCCAATGGGAAAAAGAAAATACGAGGTAAGAAAAAGAACCAGGATGGGAAGCCTGATGCAAATAAATCAAGCAATAATGCTGGTGGAGGTAGAAATTAGTCGAAAAAGAAAGTCAAGTTTCCATGCACGTTGTGCAGTGGAGACCATTTAACTCATCTTTGCCCCAAGATTGAAGATGCTTAGCGCTTATTAGGGTAGCAAGGGACTTCTAGTTCCCAAGTTGTGTTAACCAACCCTTTTCCCCAAGGGCAACAACTTCTTGCTGGCGCGAGTTCAAACCCTGGAACCTCCGTAGGGGGCAACTAGGAAGGGGAAAAATCATCGAATGTTTTCATGATGGGTTCTAACGTCCATGTGGCTACTTGGTCACGTGATTATGGTGAAGTCGAAACTTCCAAGGACAAGGCTGTTCCCGGAAGTACTGACCTTCATATCGAGCGACCCCCTATTGAGACTATACCACAAATACCGAAAGGTTCCACTAAACGCACGACTATTAATCCTAATGCTAGGGCCGCCCAGAATTACTCCATTGTGGAGGATCTAGCCCAGAGTCTGTGCGCCATGTCCGCTTTAGAGGTTCTCCAGTCGTGTCCAGCTCAGAGAAGTGCTTTACTTTCCGCGATTGTGGCAGTCGATCCAACTAATTCTTTAGTGCTCACTTTCGACATGTTAAATGTCAAAAAGTGATGCCCTCATCATATGGCTTTTCAAATAAAGTCTACATACCAGAAAATTAACATTTTTCGAACCGTTATTGATGAAGGGGCTTCCACATGCATCATGTCGATGTCATGTTGGAAGTCTATTGGATCGCCTTCGGCTGTTCCTTCACCTACAGTCTTGACTGCATTTGATGGCCATTCTCATAAGCCACATGGGATTATCCCGGCCATTCCTATATGTGTTGTGGGGAAGGTTGTTAATATTGAAGTAGAAGTCGTAGATGCTAACCTAGACTATAATCTCCTCTTAGGAAGGAACTAGGTATACGAAATGGATGTCGTGGCTTCAACTCTGTTTCGTGTCATTTGCTTTCCTCATGAGGGGAAAATCATAAAGGTTAATCAATTGGATTATTGTCCAGTTGATCCTCAAGCAAGCTCCGACTCTACTGTTCCCTTAGTCGATAACCCTCGTCTGCCTACTGAGAATCTAGGAGTAGGGATGTATTCCTCATTGATGGGTAGTTTTGAGTTTCCCTCTCCTATCACTAAAATCAATGCCATTTCATCATCTAAGGAGTTTTCTCGAGATTGGTTCTTTCGAACTTGTTATTTTTCAGATCCTTGGACCTTGCCTTCACCTACGACCACATTAGTTGAAGGACAAGAGAATGGAATGGAATTTCCTATATCTACAGCTTAGCTTAGATATCAGTTTATCGTCAACTCTGCAGATGACCATTCTACTCCTTTTTCTGAAGAGGAGTTAGATGGCGATGTGGCCCCCGCTTGGAGCCTTGATTCTACCTCTGCCTTGGACTACTTAGATTCAATTTTACCTTCAAAAGAAGCAGTTCTTGAAGCAATGATGGGTATAGATCGACCTTGGGAAGATTTACACCATCATTCATACTTTCTTCCTCCATTGCAGGAGGTAGAATCTAGATTCTCCGAGCTCTGTTCTAGTGATGTTTGTACGGTGTCAAACCCTTTGGCTCCAGCACACATTCGTGCTGAAGGTAATATGTCGGTGATTTAAAAAAAAACACCTATAAACATCTATAGGGACCCTAACACGGTTGAGAATCTCTTCATCGGAATTGAGTGTTCCCCTGAAGAAATTCAAATTTACACTGACATGTTCAAAGAGTTCCAAGATGTAGTTGCTTGGTCTTATGAAGAAATGCCTGGCATTGACCCATCTATAGTTCAACATGAGATCAAGACGTATGAAAATGCCAAACCATTTCGTCAAAGGCTTTGGCCAGTCAACCCTAGGAAAGCAGCAGCTATCAAAGTGGAAGTGGAGAAGCTGCTAAAGGCGGGTTTTATATACCCTGTTCCTCTTACTGATTGGGTTTCTA
>APFE031380334.1:158209-249603 GCA_000404065.3 Pinus taeda
AGGCTATCATGATCTATTTTTACCTTGAAGTGTCTTCCCATTAGGTAGGGTCGCCATTTCTTAAGTGCATGTAGTATTGCCAACATTTCCTTCTCATAAATAGCTTTGTGTAAAAACTTTTGTTTGATTGGACGACTTTCAAAAGCAATGGGCCTTTCATCTTGCATTAAAACAACAACAATTCCATTTCCTAAAGCATCACATTCCACAATAAGGGTTTTTGTGAAGTCCGGTGTAGCTAAGACTAGTGCTTGGCACATTTCCTCTTTAAGATGTTTGAAGGCCTTTATTGCTTCTGGAGTCCATGAAAATGCATCTTTCTTCAATAATGTTGTTAGAGGCGCTACTATTTTCCCGTAATTCTTAACAAACTTGCGATAATACCCTGTCAACCCGAGAAATCCTCGCAAATTCTTTATGGATGTGGGGATTTTCCATTCCTTAATGGCTTTAATTTTGCTAGGGTCTACCTTAACTTCTCCATGAGATACAATATGACCAAGATATTCCACCTCTGGTACTCCAAAGAAACATTTGGATCTTTTTGCATATAATTATTTCTCCTCCAGTAGTTGTAGCACCCTGTCAACATGTTCAACATCATCCTCCCAAGACTTGTTGTAGATCAGTATATCATCAAAAAGTGCTAACACAAATTTTCTAAGGAAGGGTTTGAAAATGGAATTCATCAAATGTTGAAATGTTAAAGGTGCATTGGTATGGCCAAAAGGCATGACCAAAAATTCATAATGACCCTCATGAGTCTTAAATGTTGTTTTCAGAATGTCTTCAGTATTCATTCTGATTTGATGATATCCTAAATGAAGATCCAACTTGCTAAAGTAAATTGATCCATGCAATTCATCCAGTAATTCATCAATGACAGGAATGGGAAACTTATCTTTAATAGCAAGCTTGTTGAGCTCCCTATAATTCAGACACATTCGCCATGATCCATCCTTCTTGTGCAGTAATACTACTGGAGCAAAGAAAGAAATTTGACTAGGTTGAATTATACCAGCCTCTAGCATTTCTGCAACCATACGTTCAATTTCACTCTTTTGGGCATAGGGATATCTATACAGCCTGATGCTTGGAGGAACACTTCTTGGAATCAGATGAATAGCATGATCATTATCATGAATAGGTGGGAGAACTTTGGGAGTCTCAAATACCTTGGAATGATTGTCCAAGACTTTTTGGAGATCTGAAGAAATAGATGATTCCGATGTGGAAACATCTAGCGAACATAATTGTGCAATTACACCTCTTTGTTCCTTTTTTAGAAACTTTGTCATACCGTTAGAGCTTATTATATTTCCTGGTTTCCCTGCAACACCCCTAAATTAAACTTCTTTTCCTTCCATAGAAAAATTCATGAAAATTTCATGAAAATTAAAAGCTATTGTACCCAAGGATTGTAGCCATTGGACTCCTAGTACAACATCATCACCTACCATTGGAATGGAAAGCATTGGGCTAGTCAGTACATATTCTCCCATGGATAGCTTGATATTACGGCACTTTATAGAGAAATTTGTCGTTCCTCCATTTGCAATCATCACTTGACACTCTGGTGCTGGATATAGGAAGCAATTCAATTCTTTTTCTATTTTACAATGAATAAAATTGTGGGTACTTCTTGAATCAATCAACACTATTACCTTTTTCTTCTTGATTTGTCCTTCTATCTTGTTGATTTGAGGAGTGGTAATCCCAGCCAATGCATTACAAGATATGATCAGATTCATTTCTTCTTTATCTAGGCTTTGTTCCCAAAGTATATCCTCTTCTTTTGACCTTTCTTACTCCTTTTCTTCTTCCTCTTCACAATCTATGTAGAATAATTTCTTGTTAACACACTTATGACTTTTAGTGTATTTGCTATCACAACTGTAACAAAGCCCTTTTGCTCTTTTTTCTTCCAATTGTTGTGGTGTCAACCTTATAGGTCGTGGAAGACTAGGGGCAACAACACTTCCATCTTTAGAGTTGTGAGTGATATGCTTCCTGGTTGCCATAATTTTGATTTCCATTTTTCTTGCTAACCTGAATGCCGTCTCTAAGGAATCAGGTTCCCAAAGGTGAACATCATGTTGGATATTATCCTTTAAAGTCCCTATGAGCACATCAATCCTATGCTCCTATGGAATATTTTTTACCCTTATGTTCAATTTTTGGAACTCCTCAATGTGCTCCATTATTGAACCCTTTGTTTGAGACTTATCAATTGGCTAGAAAAAAGTGTTGCTTTTTGTATCCTCATAATGTGATATCAATTATTTCGTAAAAATTTCCCAAGTGCTAATTTGTTTACGATAGCAAAGCCATTGATACCATAAAAACTAATTTGGTTCCAAATATAAAGTTGCAGTATGTACCCTTTGTGTGTTTTGCATATTATTGAGATCGAAAAATTGCTCCATCTGTAATATATCCATGTTGCAGGATCCTTGCCATCAAACTTCGTCATATCAATTTTTGGAATATGGTGGGTCTTCGATCCAACATTAGAGTCTATGAAATCAAGATTAACATTTCTTTTGTTCTCATCATGAGTTTCCTTTACTACCCTTTCACCATTAGTACGCATTTCTTGTAGAAACTTTATCAAATCTGTCTTCAAATCAGTCTTCAAATCTTCCATGCCTATCTTTAAACAATCCATATTAGCTTCTATGCCTTTCTTTAAACCATCCATCTTAGCTTATACATCTTTCTTTAAACCATCCATCTGAGATTCTATTGCTATTTGTGCAAGTGACACTTGTTGCACTTGGTCTCGTAATTTTGATATATCATGTTGCATTTCTTCCTCTTCTTCATGAGTCATGCTAGAGCTTTTAGGTTGCTTACTAGGCGTTTTCATTTTCTTTCCTCGAGGAATCAATTACCGATAATAATGCTTTACTACGCCCTTTGAATTCCTTCAAACTAATTTTTCAAACCAAGCTTATGCAAAAATTTAAAAAAACTACACACCTTTTTTTCACTTTGTAGGAGCTTGATATTGAATCTGATGTATCTCTATAATTTTGTATCATCCAATTCTAAAATTGAGACTTGTGGTAGCCCTCTGTGTGCTCTTTCCAATGGCACAAGTCTAATCCAAAATGGATTCTCAAGGGAAGAGTTATTCCAAATCTCTCATAGTGACCTGATTATAGACTAGTTCAATACAGCGAACTTGTACGACTTGCCACGAGTCACTGTTCCGACCTTTGGCTTTGAAAAATATATACAAGAAACTGCAGTCCATTCTCTTTCTATACCTTCTTATGAAATTTCAATCCGATGCTCAGAGGGAAAGTTATGATGATTTTCCCCAGGTCCACTGTTTGGAATGTAATTCAGGAGTCTACAGAAAGACCAACTTCCTCAGATCATATCTCCGCAAATATAGTGCAAAAAGCTCTAAAATTTGGACCCAAGGTAGTGTGATTTTGTCCCAAATGGGTTTGTTTTTAGCTTTTGAAACGTCGCAAAAAAAAAAAATTATAGTGAAAATTCCACAATGACCTATTTGGAGCAGCGAAACCCTAGAATCCAAAGCTATGATTCCAAATGTTATGAAACCAACTCACAAAAAGATAGAAAAGATAGATCAACGCCTTAGAATTCAACCTCTTTGAGGGGGAGACCTCCTTTACATTACACAAATGAAAAATTCTTGGATGATTCAAATGAAAAAACCTCCTTTCTGTATATAGGATTCTAAGGAGTCACCATATAACCCAGCCGACCTAACAATAATAATATAAAGCCACAAAAATAAAAATAGAGGGATTCTATTTGGCACAGTAATAACAATATGGGGACAATAGGGGCACAAAAATATTAATAAGGGATACAACTACAATAGTAATGGGGTAATCACTAGTATTATAGGGGCCTAACAGAATGCATGGTGACACTTAGTGAAAGAAGAAGTGATTCACAGTGCATGAAAAACATGAAAAAAATATTCAGCAAACAGATCAACATGCATGTTCGTTAAGCGATTCAACGGTTCGACGAACGTTTGTGCAAAACATTTTCATGCATGTGAAAACAATAAGATAGGAATGAAAACTAAAACAAAGCTAGGAAAAGCTCGATAGCAAGTGTTTGAATAAATCAAGCAAATAACACTCACACAAGTGAACACACAAAAAGTGACAGAAATGCTAAAATAGACAAGTTGAGGCTACTTACCTATGAATAGCTAATCCGAATGTGTCAAAGAGTCCTGTATGTGTTGTGGGATGTCAGGGCTCCAAGATTGATGTGAAGTAATGAGCTTTGATCCATTGAATAAATAAGTTTGGGCTCATGACGCGCATGCCACAAATCTAGGAAAAAGTGACACTGGGAGGGAAGTTTCTAAGGCAACTTTGCATGTAACCTTCGGCTACTAAAAATGGCTCTCTAAATCATGGCATTCCTTTTTCATGTTTCCTTTTGCTATTCTGGGAAAAAGCAAGTCATGCATGCATGCAAGTCAAGTTTCCTTGGTCCTGGGTCGAATTGGTCAACTAGACTACTCATACATGAAGCTACTCATCTGCTTGAGAAAAATGCGCATTTCTCACTGGGAGCTAGGCTGACTGCCAAGGAGGTTTGCACAATTTCTAGGCATAGCAGTTGACTATTGCCTAGATTTGTGCAAATTATGGGTTGGGAGCCCTGCTAGGGAAATTTGTGCAATTCTTACTAGGAGTTTTGGCTAGCAGAATTGTGCAATTTTGGAGCCCAGCAAGCTACCAAACATAATTGCGCAAATTTCTAGAGGGAATGCTAGTTTCCCTCCAGAAATGTACAATTTTCTTGGGGAAGATGCTCAACTTGTATCTGGACTGATTCTAAGTCAACATCTTGTGAGGGGAATGCATCAAGTCGTGATTAATAAGCTACCTTTGTGCAAGAAAACATTGAAGCTTGTGTACTTGACGAAACAAAACAAGGTGTTGTGAAAGGTTGGTAGGGAGGCTTCAAAATATCCTAAAGCAAAATTTTGGAGGGTGGTTGTAGCTACTAAAACACTTGGTGACATAGTGGTAGAACTCCAGCTCTCTGAATGGACCTTGTTCATGAAAAGATAGTCTAACACCTCTGGAATTATTGTTCAGTTTTCAGCTCATCTTGTCTTTGCACTAGCTTTATTGTAATATGTAGCATCTACCAAGCTCTTGGTTAATTGACACACATTCCAAGCCAAGGCAACACAATTGTTTTGATTGGGATTGAGGGGTATATTGGTGCACAAGTAGTATAGTCATCAGAGTGTTAGTTCCATCTCTAGTGTTGCTTCGCTACCAGCAGGCCTAGAAAGTACCCCAGCGGAGTCACATAGGAATACAAGCATGGCTCCACTGCCAGCGAGCTTGATCACTACCCCAATGGAGTTACTTGCATTACCTCCTTGTATAGGAAGCCTTTCTCTTGTTTTGCCTTATTCATTTTTCATTTTGAATATTTTGACTTTTCATTTTTCTCATTTTTTCATTTGTGCATAACACTTGTTCATTTCAGAGGTGGAAGAGGGACCCTAACTTATTGAGAGAAGACGAGGTTGTTCTAGTAGATAAGTAGTTTATTTTATCTCTGATGTGCTTGTTACGTTTTTCCCTCTCACCTTACTCTACTTGACTGAGCTAAGAAGGGTTAACCCAAGAACAGCCAACTAGAGACGGTGACACTAGTTAGTGCGCAAGTGTTGTGTTTTCACCAACATTCACTTTGAACAATACGTATTTTCCTTCAGCATATCATGGACTAAAAGTAACAAAAACTTCATACATAGGCAATATTACAGACAACCAAGTAGTAATAGTTGTACAGGCCCTCTTGTACTTCACCCAGCTCGTTTCAAGAGTCATACATTGTTTCATGCAAAACTAACCAGCCATCACTGCATGGGCTTGATCTTGTGAAGTGATATTTCTAATGCAACCACCACCGCATTGGTTGACCCATGTTGGCGAAGGCTTGTTCTGTGAGCAACACAGTTGTGCGAACCAGCAAGCAAGAAAGATATAACAATGAAGACAACCACAGTTCATGTTTGAAAATTCCCATAAGACATAAGTGAGTGCAAGTGCATGATGAGCTGTCTGTGGACTTATCGTGGTGATGTGTGATGCTACATGAAAATTTGAAGCATAAGCACACTCTTGACTGTGACATTCAAGAAAACGAAATAAATAAAGATAACATGCATCACAAATGAGTGCTTTCAATGTAATATTCCTCCAATGCATGAGTGATGGAATCGTGCCATTCGAGTGGAGGAAGTATGATCTGTGTGTGAGATGGATCTTCAATGCATACAAATGAGTGATGAAGATCCGTGGGTGATTGAATAGTTTCTTGACCAGAGGTGAGACTAACCTCAAGAGAACGAGGGCCTCACATAACAATAATCTTGGGCTAAAGTGCCTCGATAGGCTTGGGTGTTTCAACTTCATCCTCAGATAGATCATCATAAACCGGTGGCTTCGAAAGATCAACTGTGATAGATTCATGATCATGATCAAATACGGAAACAAAATGGATCACGACCACCACAATAAAAAAAGGTCAATGATTTCATTGGCATCCTCAAGATCAGATGAATCAAATAGAGGGGTAGATGAAAAGCGAATGAACTCATCCTCTGTGTTTCTAGAAAATATAGATGAAAGATCAAGTGGATTTTAAACGAATAACTTATCGTCTCCATTGTCGAATGATGGACCATCATCTAGCGAGTCCTGCGAGTGATCAACAATGGGTGCATCCATGGATGAAGAAAGACATGTGAAATTAGGGATGGCAGGTTCACCAAAGATGTTAGGAAAGAATAGAGAGGGCTCGGATAGAAGGGAGCCATCCTTCACTGAGCGTTGATGCTCAAGCTCCCACTCATACTCTTCGTGAATGACAGCACATGTTGGTTGTGTAACAGTAACTCCATCAATGGGTTGTTCCTCATTCACAACAAATGAAGAGTCTGGAATGCACGAACACAAGACAATTTCATCTGGAGGAACACCCGAGTGCAAATACGGAGGTTGTAGAACAGAACGCATATGAGAACTCAAAGGAATCATAACCAAATTTGCATGAAAATTGAATGAAGTGATGTTGGGATAATGCGAAAGATGAACATGTGTGTGAGCATGATCTTCAACATCACTCAATAGTGGTGGAGTTGTTGAATGAGGGGCATGCGGACAATCAGTCGAGACAGTGACTGCATCCACATAAGATTGTGCATCTCCCTCAATGAAGAATGTTGAGCGAGGCTTGATCTAAAGCTTCTTCTTGGGATGGGAAGATTTCTTATGGCAATACTCAACCCATTCCCAAAGATAAGAAAATTTCATATGGCTCCTTGGAGCTTGAAAATGTAAGTGATGAAAGCGTTGCCAAAAATCAATAACCAATTCATGCAGAGTCTTCTATTGTTGTAACAATTTTTAGTCAAGATAGTCTAGATCAAAATGATAGAAGGTGTCTTCAATGAGATCACAAAAGTTCTCAAGTGAGTGCACACTGTCATCTAGAAGGTTGAGCAGCCAATCACATGGAGATTCATGAAGTGTGTGTGCAAGCAGCAAAATGTCATGTTCATCAAAACACCCATCTTCCTCATGAAGCACGAAAATAAAGTCATGTAAGTACTCAGGTGAGGCCACTTTTCCTTCACCATCATAAGTGTAAGTGGACAAGAAATCCAAAACTCCCTCCTGATGGAGACATCTTCACGATTCTAAAAAACATCAAGGGGGCGGGGGGGGGGGAAGAGTGCAAGAATCCATGAAAGGTATGTAAAGGTTCAAAACTGGATGAGAGGACATGGCTTGTCATCTGGCCCTCCTTCTAGCACCAGAAATGTTGATGGCACTGGACCCACCAACATATCAAGGAGATCTCTCTAGTAAGAAGTCTTAATTAGACCTCAGACCGTTTGGTGTAGGAGTCCTAGAAGTGGGTCATATGGCAATGCCTTGACTGCGATTTTCAAAGGCAGGTAAGATAACTCTATCAGTAGCAAGGGTGTCACCACTACAGTGAGTCAAGGAACATGTATGAGAGGTTCTAACACAGGTGGGTTGAGGTGAGTGCACCCCTTGGCAACTTGTAACAGTACTCAGCTGGGAAGGGAACACATGAGCGAAGATGCATCACAAGCTAGAAAGCAAGTCAGTCAATAATCCAAAGTGATGGTTAAACCAATAGCACATCTACAACAAGATTCATATAATTTCATACAAAACAACTCATAGACAACTACATAAGTTAAACAACATACATTGTTAAGGCAAGCAGAATAGTGAAACTACAATAACAACATATGCATGAAAACATGCTAGCTCTTATTATATAAAGAAGTGTAAGTTCCAACCATAAAATACATCCATGTAAACCCACTATCCCTAACAATGGAACATTACAACCACATCCACCTGCTCCTCCAAAGAGATGTACTAGCTTCATGCAGTGAAGAAGCCAAGGCACGTTATAATACTATCCAAGCTCTCTCCAAGATAGTCTTATCAGAAGCTTGGCTGACCAAAAATCCTATACAATGAGTTATGAGGGACTATTTATAGCAAAGCGTTGGGTGGCCCTTAACATCCCCTTTGTGATTATTCGACTACCTTCATGACTCTTCACCTACTCTATGACTGTTACATGCATTATTGACACTTGACTTACACTTGACATGACTTAACATTACAATGCACATGTACCCATATGAACACAACTGGCCTGAGTAAGCCAAACTAGACAACGCTCTAACTCAGACAACCATGGAAATCCAACTCCTCCACATCTTCATGTTGATCGCCAATAACATACTGATGCCAAGATATGTAGTATTTGATGGTGTCCTTGTGTTTCGCGGTGGCATCTATTTGAAACCTGACCCTTGCCTCCATAGCATCTGGGTACATTTTTCGGGCTCCTTTGTCCAACTCATCTAAAAGAATTTGCATCATTGTATTCAAGGTGGCCAAACCAGCAACATACTTTTGCATGATGTCTGCATTGATGGGAAAGTCTTGACTGGTGGAAATATTCATCAACTCGTCGAAGTATGAGTCAAGCTAGAGTTGGACCTATTTCTTTGTCTTCACCTAGAAGAGAGTCCCAAGTGATGGGCTCACATGTGTTCACACCACAACATCCATACTTTTGAATACTCATGCATGGGAAGCTTGTATGCTAGTGATGAAATGCGGGAGTTCATCGTAATTCTGATCTGACTCTAGATACATGCTTTCAGCTTGACCGCATTGACCCTCATCATCTTAGTAATGTGAAGTGGGTCTCCCTTGTACTTCATCATCCATGTTTGGATGTCATCAACATCAACATTCAAGTTCATCAAGATATGTGCTCCTCTAGCACATCGCTACTGCCATCCATTGAGATGGATGATTGCCTTTTGCATGGTACCAAACTTGGAGTACACTGCTCGTATAACTGTGTCAAGTGCCAATACTTCATCTAGTATTTCCTTTTTAGTTCAACTCGGGCAGACATTGTCACCATGTCTCCTCCTTGCTTGGTCGTTTGTATTTCCTTTGTCATTCACTCATTCTCAGCTATTAGGAAGCAAACATTTGAGCTAGTGGCTTCGACACACACTCTAGTTGCATCGGCCAAGGTAGCTGGATGTTTGCGAACATCATTCATGATCACTCGTTCCTCAACTTGCACATGAGATGTTTGATCCTCTAGAGTTGATACCCTGTGAGACTACACAACTCTATGTTGGGGTTCATCAAACGTGATGTTCTGCATCTCTTCTTCCGGCTGATCACCAAGGATCTCAATGCCTCCTTGGTCATTCGAGGCTTTCTCATCATCTGGATGCATTGAAGTGGGTGAGTTGGCCTCTTTGTGGTGAGGCATGAAGTGAGTGTCTTGTTCTAACTCCTATTGCTCCATGTCTGCATCCAACTATTAATATGCATGTTCTATCTCATGAGCAAAGTTTTTCCCCTGCGATGGTTCACCCTGTTCGCCTGATGCTAGCTGTTCAGATGAATCAACTACTTGTATTGGCGTTGCTTCATCTATTTTCACATGTTGCACCCCTTGTTGTATCTGTTGCTGCTGCACTTCCCTCTCCTGTCTATGGAGCTCTTGTTCCTTTCCGAGCTTCTCCCTCAACTTATGCAACTCCTTCTCTGCTTCTTCCATTATCTTCTTATCCTTCTACCTTCACGCGATTTGCTTGTCGCATTGCTACATCTTTGCCTCTATAGCCATAGCTTCTTTCTCTACAAGTGGATCTACTCAAAGCTTGCAGCTTTTCTCATCCTCCATGCGATCAACAATCTTCCTCTCACCTTTTTCGCGCACTCGAATTCTTGCCTCTGCTGCCACTGCTGCTACTGCTGGTGCTCTTCGTGATGTTGCTTCATGTTGCTTCTCCAACCACTCCACAACGAAGCTGACCAGTTTGTTGGGTCTAGAGAAACTATAGAAATAGCTTCATGTGCCCTCCTCTTCCCATTGTCATGCCTCGTGGATCTAGTTGAACTGAACTCTCATGCAATGATATTTTACAATGCAATGTGGACCATATGGATTGCAGCTTCAGAGATCAAATGGGTATTTCTTCATCAGTTCTTCTTTGACATCTACTTTCTTGATACTCTGGATCTCATATAACCTAATCTGCAATGGAAGAGCAAGTCAAGGTGCCTTCTTCTTCTGATGTAGTCTAGCTGTCAATCCCGTCGAGATGTGATATGCTGCTTTCTGCATGACAAGCATGTCCAAGGTTAACTTTGGAAAAACATGTGTAGGCTTCTCCACACTAAACATTCACATGAAAGTGTCAGACGTTGAGGCATACAAATATGCAATGCCTATTAATTCCTCCATTTCTTCCTTTGACATGCAAGGTGGATCCTATTTGAATATCATCTTCTACACCTGAGAGACAAAATGATCAAATATTCGTGCGATTACTCCTTTGAAGTTACATTCGGACAACAACTTGAAATATGTGTTCAGAGCAGCCTTCGTTGGTGACCATTCCCACTCCAAGCCCATGAACTCCTATCAACCACAAACTACATCTAGGATGTAGGCATACATGTAAATCTCTACTTGCATGGTGACTTTCGAGCCTTCATTACTTGTTCCATCAACTGCTGAGCCAGTATGTCCGACCAGTTACATGGTTTTCCCTCTCTATCCAATTTCTCCAGTGCAACCACCCAACTTTGTGGGAGGCTTCAATGCTTACTTGGCCATATAGTCGACAAGAAAACATGATCAAGTATTGGTAAGCATTCCTGAGAATATTTGTCTTCTAGATCTGATTGGATGTCAAATTGAATCAAGCTGGCTCCTTTATCCAATTCTTCAGAATGTCTCTAGAGTTAGCACTGTTGTTGGGTAAACTGAATGGAGTCTCCATCACAGTCACGGGCTTTGACATATGACACGTCTCATCATAATCTTGTTCCCAGAAGGTCGCAAGCTTCATCCCACTGACACTGCTCCAGGTCGTCGTCTCGGGATCAGTGTGAGAGATGATTTACTGTATCATGTCCGTGCATGGGAGTGTGGGATACCTTCATGCAATTCGGTACAAGCTAGCCTTATCAATGTTCACGTAAACCTTAAGGTCTTTGAGGTGTTCCCCAAAAGTTCCTACAAATGTTTCATTGACCTCTTGTCACTTTAGCGTGATGTCCTTATCTAGATACAACTTTGTATCTTCATAGATTAGCATACTAGAGGACACTTGCTCAATTGTTGCTCCAACTACATTTCTATCAGTGTCCTGTGATCCTATTCGATTCGAAGCCATTGAGATAGATGAATACCCGAAATATCTGGAGACAAGAAACATGCATGGCAAGAAATATGTTAGTGAAAACAAAGAAAATTTTGGGAATGACACAACAAGTACCTGGGAAATGTATGGGAAAGATTGCGCAATTTCTTCTGGGAGACTGGGTGATTGTCTGCCAAAACTACAAAAAAGGAATTTTGGTGTTTCTGGGAGGCAGGATTGGCTACTGGATCTTTTCAATGCAATCCAGACTGGTTGTTGGCTGCTAGGATTGTACAATGCGCAATTCCAGCTAGGAGTGGCTATAGGCTCAAGGACTGCATTGTGCAATTTTTTGGGCCACTAGATCTTGTCCCACATAAATGTGCAAAAGAGTCTTGGAGGGCAGTGTTGGCTAGAAATGCACATTTTTGAAGAGGAAAGCAGAGCCTTCCTTCCCCAAATTACATAATGCAATCTTAGTTAAGGCAAAGTCTGGGCCAAGGTTCGCTCGATTGGCCAATGGGCAACTGAAAGCAAATAAGATAGTGAATGCATGGAAAAAATTAGTGAAATCTGAAGTGATTGATAGTGCATGCAAAAAATGAATGAAAAATTCAGCAAATAGATCAACATGCATGTGGGTGAAGCGATTTGCCGGTTCGACGAACGTTTGTGAAAAAAAGTTTCAAGCATGCAACAACAGTGAGATAGCAATGAAAACTAAAACAGAGGTAGGACAAGCTAATATACATGTAAATGAAAACAAGTGTTTGAATAAATCAAGAAACAACACTCACATAAGCAAATACATAAAAGCGACAGAAATGGTGAAAAAGAAAAGTTGAGGCTACTTACCCGTGAATAGCTGAGCCATATGCGTCGAAGAGTCCTCGATGTGTTGTGGGATGTGAGAGATCGAAGATCGATGTGAAAGAATGAGTTCTGATGCATCAAATAAATAAGTTTGCACATGAGGTGCATGCCACAAATCTAGGAAAAAAGTGAGAGTGGGAGGGAAGTTTCTAAGAAAACTTTGCATCTAACCTCTGGCTACTAAAAATAGCTCCCTGAATCATGGGATTCCTTTTCCATGTTGCCTTTTTCTATTCCAAGAAAAAGTAATTCATGCATGCATGCAAGTCAAGTTTCCTTAGTCCCAGGTGGAACTGGTCAACCAGATTGGTCATGCAAGAAGCTACTCAACTTCTTGAGAGAAATGTGCATTTATAGCTGGGAGCTAGGCTTACTGCCGAGGAGGTTTGCACAATTTCTAGGTAGAGAAACTAACTGTTGCCCAAATTTGCATAAAATCTAGGCTGAGCAGCCCTGCTAGGTAAATTTTCACAATTCTTTTTGGGAGTGTTGGCTAGAAAAATTGCGCAATTCTAGAGCCCAGTAGGCTGCAAGAAAAAATTGTGCAATTTCTGGAGGGAAATTTGGTTTCCCTCAAGAAATGCAAAATTTTGGGGAGGAGGTTGGTTTCCCTCCAGAAATGTGCAATTTTCTTGGGGAAACTTCTCAACCTATAGTTGGATTGAGTTTGAGTTAACAGCATGTGAGGGGAATTCACCAAGCTGTGATCAAAGGGCTGCCTTTATGCAAGAAAACATTGAATATTGTGTTCTTGATGAAACAAGACAAGGAGTTGTGAAAGTTTGGTAAGGAGGCTCCAAAACGAGCTAAGGAAAAATTTTGGACGGTTCTTGTGGCCGCTACAACAATATTACAATAGCTCAAGCTGATTTCCATGTGTTTGTAGGAATGATTGAATGAAAATAATGCTTTATGAATCTCAAACCCTTCAATTCACTTACAGTAGATGAGATGGTTTAGAAAGTAATTTAGAGAATGAATAAGTAATTATAACATGGTTGCATATGAAATCTTGCATGCCATTTGTTTGACAAAATTTGTAAATGAAATTAGGGAAGTAGGAATATTTTCTAGTTTAGAAAAATGCATTCATGGGTGGTTTTGTAACGATTCAGGAAAACAATAGGGGGTGTCCATGCCCTTTGGATTTGTAACCCCTAATTTGATTCCAAAACAATTCTTTTCAAAACCTGAATCGTAAATATGGGTGATTTTGCAGATTATTGATGTGAATTATGTGTTTCTATGGTCGAGATTCTGGTGAAAGAATTAGATGAGTTTTTCCTTGTTTTAATATTTCAACATTTGAAGAATTAATTTATAAAATTTATTAGCTAAATAGGTTGAGGAAGAATTCTATATTCATGTCAAAATTTCCTTAAGCGGTTTTGGCTTCCAAGTGTTTGACTAAATTCCTCAATGGTTGTAGATTGCATGCTTGCAAAGTGTTTGTCAAAAGTCCTCAATGGCTCTAAATTTCATGTTTTCAAAGTGTTTGTAAAATTGCCTCAATGGTTGTAGCTTATGTGCATATATATTGTTAGAGTAAATGTTTTACTTACTGTAACTTTTATGTACTAGAAATTTATGAAGAGATGATTTAATAGATGAAGCTTCATATGTTTGCAAGTTTTTGTATGAATGTGAGAATGAACTTAATAAGTTTCTAAAGTGTGAAACAATTTATGGAGATATTATTTAACGAATAAGATAGTTGTTACTTTTATTATCTAAAGCTATCGTAAAAAGAGGGGGTTGTTGTTGGAAACAATTTTACAGTGGCGAATTTCATAGGATTTAATTACTTTGGAAAGTGAGCATAATAAGTTTTAGGAGTTGCATGTATTCATAGGCGCAGTCTTATGTTTCAATGATTGTAGCAAAAAAACTATTTGTGCCCATTTCTGGCGGGTCCATTTCTTTACTAGGCACTTTTTGAAGAATAATATGCTCCTGAATTTGTAACAGTAGTTTCTCTTGCTAAAACATTTGTTATACAAGTCTCATGATTGCCACAATGCCATTCTACAAATAATTGATTTCCTTAGTAATTGGGATTGCAAATTTGTAGTCAATGAATTTGGAAATGTGGTTGGATCAATATTTTTTTCATTCCATTTTTTCATTTAATAAACATATCATATTTATTAGATTTTCAAATGCAGAGAGGCATATTCCTCCTTTAGTTATCTTGTTACAGGTAGGTTAATACTCCTACCCTTATATGCTTTTTTGTGATAGAATAATAATATTTTAGGTTCCTGTGGCATACATTGTGGTTATGATATCAAGAGTCAATAAGTGGAGCTTATTTAGCATAATCTAGGAAAACAAATAGGTTGATCCAGCTTGATGCTCGCACAAGGTATTATGGTGGAATTTGTTTCAGTATTACTTAGAGATCATGTATAAGTATGAAATGAGCACATGTTATCACCTTTTAAACTTGAGGAGAAATGTTTTTTGAAATTAGTTTTAAGGGAAAGTTATCCATGACTCCTTATTTTGAAATAGATAAAGGAACGTGATTATATATGATAACTAAGTTAGTCATATGATGAAAAAAAGTTGAGTATTAGTGTTCAATTTGATATTCACTTCTATATAATATTTATGGTAGGTAATATGGGATCTTACGTATGGTATTAGAGTGAGTTACAACACTAGAGCCTAATGGGCCAACATGCTTGCTTGTAGGTTGATGATGTATGAATGTTGATTTTGCATGCATGTTGAACTATTGTGTGTGTTGAATTGGAAGGATATTGCTTGGACAGGGGATATTATTATTATCATGTCATTTAGAAATTCATCAAAGAAAGGGAATGCTTTCTTAAATTCCTTTATATTTTTGTTAAGATAAATTATTAGAAATATGTTAAAAGACAATTATGGGAAAGGATGTGGTTGAGAAAATTAGGGTTAAACCTAAGTGCATGAATGAATTGACTGTCAATGGGTGAGTGATATATATGGAGTATATGCATGATTAAATATATGTTTAATGCATCATTATCAATGTGATATGGGCCTAGTAGCCATCTTTACTAGCTGAAATTATATCTACCAAGAAAAATATTGGCGTAATATGGAATATAATATGATGAATTTTTTGTGTATTCTTTCAGAATGTGTAACAAGTGTGTTGACGGTGTTGGACCCAACAACAAAGGGGAACTCTCCAATGTGAAGTCCGAACTAGACCTCACATCATTTGGTGTAGGACTTCCATCTAGTATGAAGGCCAATTTCAATATACTTATAGATCTAACTTGGCTCTAGCTGTCATCACATGAGAGTTTTACGATGGTATATTGAAACAAAAAGGTACATGTGCCTAGTGAGTGCATAATGTAACTATGTTGAGGTTCCCTTACTACAACGGAAGAGATTAAAATGAGCCTCTAAATGAGAGGTAACAGTACCACCGATGAAATAACACATGCGAACCATAAATGTTTGTCCAGCACCTAGAGAAATACTCCACAGTGGATGTGGAAGTCGTTAAAACCGAGGTTAAGCAGACAACACGTACACCACCTAGTGGAGTATTCCACATGGATGTGATGGACGTTATAACCAGAAAACAAAGATGGTCTATCAAGTATCCCATGGAGTAGTCCACAAGGATGTGACAACTATGATAGCTAATACACAAAGTTGTTCTGACTAGTATCCCGTAGAGTAATCCATAAGGATGAGACAACAGTGATAAGAAATGCAAAACATCTTCAACAATGTGAGTAATAAAATAACCAAAATAGTTCAACTATCTTAGTACAAGCTAAGAAAAGATGTATTACAAATGTTTAAAGAGTGGACTTACAAACATCCACAAAACATGTTGGCCTTAATAGACTTCTGAATTAAGAAAAAGTCCTAAGACACATTTGTACACCATACATCACTATTCCTAGTAGTGGGACATTGGAACCACTCCTCACTCCTCAAAGAATATAGTATAGAATCTCAAAGATATGTGGGAGGAGCCAAGGTGAAAATTCCTTGCTCATACAATGGGAGGGTTATATATAGCCAATGGTTATGCTTGACCCTTGTGACTCTTAGACTACCTTCATGACCATTCAACTTCCAATGAATTTTCAACTAACATGACTCTTCAAATTCTTATGTGCGTTCATTGGACTTCACTTTACATTACATTGAGTTACAACGGATATGGCCCATAGTGGTGATGTGGCCAAGACAACTCATCAGACAACTGGACATGACACTGCTGACATGTTTTGGCTGACTGTGCTTTCCATGTCAAACTATTGCACTGTTGAGTGATGGATGTACTCTTGGTGTTATTTGTCTTCTCCTTCGCATGGCATAGTGTTGAGGGGTCTTTGATGGTATTTGTCGTGCATGATCGTTCAATGAATATGTTCCTTTCACTTGTGGCTTGATGTGCTTGGTACATTCGTCCAGCTGCAAGAAAGTATTCTAGCATGTGCGCTACATCTTCATCCTATTCTTCATCTCACCATGATTTATCAGTGTACCTCTTCCTGCAATTCACTCATGATAGGATGACATCAAATCCAAAAACACCTAGTCTATCATGATGCATTGGTATCGTGTTCTGGGTGACAGGGACATAGGATAACTGATGTAGATAGCACAAAGCACAACTTAGGATAGAATGAGGAACTCGAGAAGGATATCCTACATTGTCGACAAACCTGCACAGTGACCACTGGGAGGAAAAATTGCGCAGTGAAGGACACCAGTGGCAGCTGCAAGATGGGACCCTGAGGGGCACTTCTGTGAAGTTCCTAGATGAAAGGCAAGAAAGGGATGCAGGGGACCTACTGGGTAGTTCTACATAGTATTCAAGAGCAAGGCATAACAGGGCTGCAAGGGACTTGTTGAGCATGACTGCACAGTTTTGGAGAATAATGTAGGACAGGCAGTAGAGGGACTGCTAAACATGAATCCACAGTTTTGGAAAATAGTGTAGGTGTTAGAAAAATATTTTCTATGAAAGAGAAATGAAAGACATATAATATGCAGA
The DNA here is from genome assembly GCA_000404065.3 of Pinus taeda. Lineage (NCBI taxonomy): Eukaryota > Viridiplantae > Streptophyta > Pinopsida > Pinales > Pinaceae > Pinus > Pinus taeda. The sequence goes on from APFE031380334.1 coordinate 175,873, forward strand.
AAAACACAAAAACATAAAACCAAAGAGACACATATATACGTGGTTCACCCAGTTTGGGCTACGTCCACCCCGAACAGCCAGTCCTCCCTTTCTATTATCCAACAAAACGAAGAGACACAACCTACAACAAATCCACTGTAATATCCTCTATTTTCTCTCCCAGTTTCACCTATATTTTCTCACTCTGAGAATACACATATATTCAACAGGCTCAACACAATACCCTCATATAAAGAGAGGGGTTGCCTTCTAGGGAAAAAAACCCTAAACTAAACATAAATTCTATCGTCAGATCATCTTTCGGGGGGACAAAGCCCCCCCACACCCCCTTGCATCGAGGGGTGTATAATATTCCTAGGGTATACATCTGGCTGAAACAAAGACGTCTAAATTAGGATTATAATAATCATCCACACCCAACAATATGACAGGAAACAAAGGGATTACTAGAAATGTTTGCGCATTTTCTGAAGGTAGCATAGAGAAAGGAAATAGAGGACCATCTAAACATGTCTATGCAATTTTGGAGATCAGTGCAGGACAGGGAGTAGAAGGCATGTTGGACATCTCTACAGATTTTTTGAAGGCAATGCAGAGCAAGGTAGCAGAGTACTAGCAAGACATGTCTGTGTTAATTTGGAGATTAGTGTACACCTAGGTCTTGGTGTAGTGTAGGGTTCTGACAGACCGAAAGGAGGCTTGATAATTGTTTTTGAGAAATTTGTAGTTTAGTTTGGACATGGAGGCAGTTTCTACGCAGTTTTGGGAGGTAGACTGGTTGCTCACCTCTAGGATTACGCAATGCAACTGACCTGGACGACAAACTCAAGCAGGGAAAAATTTAGGGGCTAATATTTGCCCATGGGCTAATTTTCTATGATTTTTCGAAAAGAATGATTTGCTAATTTCCACTTTTTTGTAAAAATGATTCGCCGAAATTTTATAGAACAAAATTATTTGAGCCTAAAAATAGCCAAAAAATTATATATAGACTATATCAAAATATTGTAAATTTGAATATTTTTACAAATACATCTCCAAACATTTTATAGATTTCATATTATGGACTAGTGGGATTCGCCAAGGTTTCTAAACTTTAATATGAATTTCCATCCTTAAAATTTTCCCTCACCTCAAGCACTGTGCAGTTCTGGGTAGTAGATTGCATGGTGTCGCTTAGTTGGGATCTAGAGGAAGAGGTTTGTGTTATTGGACACATTTTCAGGAAAATGGCTAAGTGTTGAAAGCAAGTGAACTTGTGCAGACTTGACATTGTGATCATATACTTACCATACTTTGACAATGAGACAACATAGATCACCAGTATAGCAAGACAAAACATGTCCTCGATGAGACTTTCTTAGAGCTAAAAGTGACAAGCACGACACTTGTGATAGACCTTTGAATGACCGTTATGACACTAATGTAACATGCTTACAACTTTGTGTGTGAGTATGACGAATGTTTACATCGTGAAGACAACCCAAACACACAAAGATAAACCTCCAAACTAACCAATACAAGATCGCAAGCATGACAGCGTAATCAATATGAAAAGATATGATCGTTGGTTAAACAAGCAAAAGGGTGAAAAGGTTTCACAAGAGCTCATGGGGTGAGCTTGAATGTCTACAACCATCAAAGGAAAAACCAAGGAAGGCTCTAAAATTTGGATATAAGCCAAAATTTTGGACAGTGTTGCATCTGCTACGACACTTGGCAACACACTGGTTGAATACCAACTTCTCCATTTTGGTTTGTTTATATTGTAGGGCCTTGGCCTTTTGGGGAGTATTGATTTATTTTGCAAACCACTTCTGCTTCCCACATAGATAGACATGGTTCACCTTGTACCGACTTAGTTGAAAACAACACAAGGTTTAGCTGGATCATAATGTTTCAAGTAAGGAAGGGTAATTTGGCTCATGATTTTAATATTTTTAAAGTGTAGTTTTCCATCTCTGGCATTTCTCTATTTTCAACAGGCCTAGATAGTACCCTGACAGAGTCACGTGGGAGCACAAGGATTGCTCCACTACTACCGAGCTTGAACAGTACCCCGGTGGAGTTGCCTGCTTCACCTCTCTATGTAGGAAGCCTTTCTCTTATTTCACCTTTGTTATTTATTTGAAATGGAACTATGCATAGGCACTTATTTATTTTTGGGGTAGAAGAGGGATCCAAAATTATTCAGAGCATGAGAGGTTGTTCCTTCAGAAAATCATGTAAAGGGCTCTAATTTAGTTTTTCTCATTTAGATTTTCCCCTACTCTGATTCTACTAGTTGCATAAGCTTGAACACACCAGAAAAGAAAACTGAGTATAGGCATGAGGTTTCTCGCCCTGGACATGGGTTCACGGTTCAGCCAAAACTTTCCTTAAGGATGGATCATATTTCCTGTCAAGACTTCATCAACCAGAAGTTACAACCAAGGAAAATGAAGACAGATACAGGATTGGCCAAGCATTGCAGTGTCATGAGACTCTTTGAACTTCAACTACATACCCATTCAAAATCCATAACATATGTCTAGGCACAACACTTATTCACATAGTGCACAAAAATGAACAACTCAAAATGAAAGGAAAAATAATATGAGAGGAAAGGAATACACAGCACGGAAACAAAACCATAAGACAAGAAAAAAATAACTAAAGAAAATAGGATGTGAAACTATAATAAGAAAACCATGAGGGACTATGAGTGCAAGATGAATGCAAGGAAGGGAAATATGAGATGCAACTAATCCTACTCCTATACTTATATCTAAATTGTTGGGGTTACATGAAATGCAATTTCCAGTGAAGTTGTCGTAGTCGCTCCTGACATGCATCCACAAATATAAAAATGATTAAAATAGATAAATAGTGGTGTGAAAAATATACAAAAACTTGAACACACTACACATGAAAAGGAAGGTATTTCCTGTGGGCAAAAAGATGTGTCACAACCACCCAATACATGTGCTTACCTTATTTATGGATACCCTTTCTAAACAAACCTCAGAAGCTTCTTGCGAATGCATCCTTTTTTTCACTGAGCTTCTTAGTAATGGTAAGAAAGATTGAAATTTGTTGCCTACAACATGCCTTAACAAGTAAGATTGTTCCAACAATTCAGTGATTGGATCATAAAATTTGTGATGGTTGTTTGGAAAGCCTCGTGATATTTAAAAATATGGATTTATGATTCGAGACATGGGATCATGATGGGAATATGGGAATGAAAGATAGATATGATCATCCTCAATAGTCATGCCAAGACAGTGAGGACCTACCATAACCATCAGCGAAGGATGAAGTGCATCACCTACTTGACAGAAGTCTGAAGAGAAAGATGGTAAAAAATGAAGATCAGAGTGCGAGAAGAAACTATAATCAGCTGTGCTCATGGGAAAATGATAAGCCAAACAACAGTCACCCAAGATAGAGAAATGACCAGATGAGCTAGTTGAGACGTTAGATTCATAGTTTTCAATGAACAAAGAAAAATTCATTTGAACAATATTGCAAATTATCTGAACAATGGAACCAAGTTCATTGTGAGCTAGATATGACGGACCACCTTCTTGCAAAAAAAATGTGCAGTCATCATGGTCATCAAAGGAATTTGATGCCAACATAGTTAATACATGAAACCTGTTGGGGCAAGGTGAATGGAGAGGAACTTCATTCGTGTGATAGCTTGTGTGCTCATCATCACCCAGGGATATTTCTAGTGTGACGAGAAGACATATTTGCAGCAAGGATCACAAGAAGACTAAGGAGTTGATAATGAGAGGGAAAATTCAATAAGTATGATCAAGGGAAAAGACAATCTTTGAGATGACCAACTTCACGATTCCATGATTTCATGAGGGACAAACACTCCCAACCTAAGTTTGATGTATGAAATGTGCATGAAGATGGGTGCATTGTAATAGATTCGTAGATTTGGTCATAAGTGAGAAATTGAAAATTTGAAAGATCGCATCCCTAATACCAAATTGTTTTCACATGGGAATCCACATCGATTGAGACCACGTAGATAGATGGATTGTGCATGAGATCTAATTGGGATTGGGGGGCTTACTAGAGTCGCGAGGTCTTGACCTAACCGTCAACTAATGTTGAAGTGTCTCAACTTGTTGGTACATCCTAGAACTTTCCATAATTGCATAATCATATTTTGAAGCTTAAACTAGATCATGCATGGCTTGAGGATGGTTGTTGTTGTTGATTTAAAAACTTCTCTCAGGATGGAAGCCATTTCTGTCAAAGGTTACACCAGAATTTTCAGCTTCAGCAAGATGATTTAAAGAGACGTCCTCATGCATATAAAGGGATGAGAGGCAATGGGAAGAACAATATATGATTAGACTATTTTCAACTTCATCATGGATAGACTCATTTCCTTGTGGCAATATACAAGATAACTCATCAGATGAAGAAGCAACAGAACATGGAGTATCTCTACCGCATGTAGATGTGTCATGAATGGTAGGACAAAAGGGCAAGTGAGTTGAAGAGGGTGTTTCGATATGGACGTCTCCTTTGACCGAAGAATATTCTAGATCTAAGTTAAACTATTCATGAGAAAACATAAAATCACTTGATGTGCTTGGGTGTTCCTCACAACATATGGAAGCATGGGAGTAATAACTGCCTAAGAATTGGGGTTGATCAAAAGAATTGATTATACAGGATATTCCACCAAGATTAATAGATTGAATATTGTTCAAGAATGGAAGCTCATTATTTTGATACAGAAAATTTTGAAATAGAGAGGGAAGATTAATAAAGTCCTCACCTTTCTTCTCCTCTACCTTTGTAATGTGACTGCCTTGCACCTAACCACAATTTGAGCCAGCAACTTGAGAATCAAGTGAATGCGAACAACTAACTGGTAGAGGGGATTGATCAAGCAACTCATGGTACAAGGAGTCATGTCTTGTAGATGATAGATGATAACAGAGATGTAGATCAGATTCGAGACTTGAGTTATGCATGGTCACATTCTCTTGCAGAATGGAGGAGTGAGTCTTCAGTGTAGGATTCCTGAGCCATTCTAGAATTTCCTCCATTGAAGCAAGAGACAGATGAGAAGATGGGTTGGGGACATGTTGCACAGATTTCTCATCATTGCAATCACCACAAGGGGGCACCCACATCGGGACTAGAAAGGGAGGAGGTCAAGGAAAAAAACATGGTGTTGGGCTCCTCCTCTACAATCTTAGGTTCCTCATGATCCGTAAGAGTTGGGGAGGAAGGAAAATCAAGAGCTTCACTGTATTGAGAACTATGAATCAAGAATTTAAAATCTTCTCTCAAGAAGTCAAAGTTCAGAAGTTCTTCAATAATTTTGTAATAGAGGTGAAGGAAGTGATAAACAAAGTCCTCAACTGATTCATCAGGATCCATACTTAAAAGACAAATTTTTATAGAAATCCTGGTGGCTATACTTATCGAATATTTTAATCATCATTTTGGAAAGCTGACCAAATGAATTGATAGAGGCAAAGGGTAATGTGTAACACTAGCGTTGAGCATGACCTTTGAATGTGAGGGTGAGTAATACAGTCCAAACATCTTCATACTCTATATTTTGGTGTAGGAAAAAGTTTATAACTTGCTGCACATGTGCATGAAAATATGGTTCACCTTCACCACTAAAATTTAACTTGGATAGGTCATGGATAAGTTCCACAATGATGGTACATTCAAAATTTGAAGAAATACATCTCAATATTATGATGTTAGGAAGAGCCATTTTTAAGTAAGAGATTCAACCAAACTCTACAGGCACAAATTATCATCTAGCTCTCTTTCTAGCACCATTTGTTTACAGTGTTGGACCCGCCAACAAAGGGGATCTCCTCGATGTGAAGTACAAACTAGACCTCACACTGTTTGGTGTAGGAATCTCATCCAATATGAAGGCCCGGTTTCCTTATACTTAGAGATCTTCCTTGGCTCTAGTTGTCATCACATGAGACAATTACGCTGGTATCTTCAAACAATAAGGTATGTTTGTCTGGTGAGTGTGTAATGTAACAACATCAAGGTTCTCTTACTACAAAGGGGGAGAGTAAAGTGAGCCTCTAAATGAGACGTAGTAGTACTACTCGGGAAGGGACACACATGAACCAAAAAGGTTTTTCCAACACCCATTTGAATAGTCCACAGTGGATGTGGCAATCATTAAAACCAAGGTGAAGGGGACAACATGTACACCACCCAGTGGAGTAGTCCACACAGATGTGATGGTTGTTATAACCAGAAAACAAAGATGGTCTTTCTAGTATCTCATAAAGTACTCCACAAGGATGTGAAAATGGTGATAACTAATACACAAAGGCAGTTTATCTAGTATCCCACTAAGTAGTCCACATGGATGAGATAACGGTGATAAGAAATAGAACACATATTCAAGAATTTGAGTACTAAAGTAACCAAAGTAGTTCAATTATCTTAGTACATACTAAGAAAACATGCATTGAAAATGTTTAAATAGTAGTCTTATGAACATATACAAAACATGCATGAAATTGTGTTGGCCTTAATAGGCTTATGAATGAAGAAAAGTCCCAAGACACATCTATACACCATATATCACTAGTCCAAGTAGTGCGACATTTGAGCCACTCCTCGCTATTCAAAGAATAGATTATAGACTCTCAAGGGTATGTGGGAGGAGTGAAGGTGAAAGACCCTTGCTCATACAATGGGAGGGGTATATATAGCCAAGGGTGATGCTTGACCCTTGTGAATCTTGGACTACCCTCATGGTTGTTCAACCTCTAATGAATTTTCAACTGACATGACTCTTCAACTTCTTGTCTGTGTCAATTGGACTTCCCTTTACATTACATTGAGTTACAATGGATATGGCCCATAGTGGTGATGTGGAAAAGATAGCTCATGACACAACTTGACATGACACTATTGACATGTACTAGCTTGAAGGGGCCTGACATAGGTACAACTTTAACTGCGCCAACCAACAAAACCGTAACTGCTAGCCTTTTCAGAAACAACTTGCATATCGTAGGTTGGAGTCTCACTCGAAGTAGTATTGGGGGATGCTAGAACCAAGCTTTTGCATCTAGAGGCATGTTTTATGGTTTCCTGATACTGTTGTGGCTTAGATTTGGCTTCACGCAGATCTACAACTTTCGATAGAAAACTACTATAAATCTATTCCAACAACTTCCAACTCTTCATGAAGGTCTTAAATTATTATTAACATGCTTAAATATTATAGATCTACCAGTTCCGCACAGTAAATAGAATTAGTTCACATTATCAGAATACATAACAAAGATACATCAACTTAAAGAAAAGTAAATAACAAGGCACATATGCATCAAAATTGCTTCCCAAAACAGTATTTATTATGAATAAGTGTTCAATTACAGACTTCACTTCCCTATGCACTTAGCTGCAGGGGGACACACACTAAGCTTGTGGACTTACCAAGGTCTTCACGCACTCATCTGCAAGAGCCTTCCCCTTTCACCTAAGTACAGGAAACATAACTTTCATGTCTTAGCACCTTGTCATTACAATGATTCTTCACTTCAAGTTATTTCTAAGACTCTCTATGACTCATCTATTTATAGAATTTTATTTACAATACCATGGTCCATAGACTGTGGGTGGGTCTCAAAACTGTTAGCACTCAGAATGAACCTCAAGGCTAAGAAGAGGCAATTTTGAGGTAACCACAGACCAAGATTTTCATCTGGCATCTAGCCCTACCAAAGCAGAGAGGGCTATCTCTTTTCTAACAAAAAATTTCTACGATAACTGAATATTAGGCTAGCGATGATGTACGGGGATTTGATTGAAATTTATAGGTCGAAAATGGCTAAACAAGGGATCATTGGGTTATGGAATCGAGGCTAGTTTCTACCGGAAAACTTGGGGCAAAGTAAGCGCAATGTTTAGCTAAATAAAAGATGTAAATGAGAGAAGGAAAGAGGAGAAAGCCTGTTGTCCTGTAGGCATCAATCAAGGGATGGATCTACAATGGTAGTGTTAGAAGAAAAAAAAAAACACCGAGTTACTCAACAGAGCATCTAACAGAGGATGGACTCTGCAAAGATAACCACTACATTTAACAAAAAAATCATTGTGATAGGATCATCTTGCATGGATTGATTCCTACCACTTCTCTTAGATAATGATGTAACAAGAATTAGCAGAAAAAGCAAAGCATGGAAATGAATTTACAAGAAAAACATGCTACACATTAAACACCGTGATGGATCCCAAATCTAAAGGGTAAAAACTGCTCCATTAAAAATAATATTTAGAAAAAGCTTTACACAGTCCAAAGTAGCTGTCATCTACTAAAAATTTTGAACATTTTATACTCTAAATTTCATAAAATATATACAATTAACTCATCCCTGTACTAAGGGAGTTGAACTCAACCATCTCCGTAAACATAGAAACAGTTACATGAAATTTGGATTGAATTTCTGAAAATAGGGGTCAAATATGAACTCGTATCTCTTGACCCATAACACTTGTTACAAAAATGAAAGAGGCTTTTGTGGACACGCTCATTTTTTAGAAAAACCTCTCTCACATTTTGGAAATTCATTTCCAGTTGCTCAGAATCTATGCCACACGATAATCTCTAAAAGAAGAAATTATTAAATATTTAAATTTGTAAAAATAGGCTGTAAAGATCTAGTCAAATATTCCGATTCACAACATCTATGAATAAAATGAAAGAGTTTTTTGTTATATGGCTTGTGGTCAACAAAAATATCCTTGCATTTCTCAAAGTTAATTTCCATCTGTTGTAAAATGGTGCCGTACTACAATGACTAAAACAGTAAAACAAATGAAAAATTTGTTTTGTTTTAATGTAGGCCTCAAATATCGCTACATATCTCCCACATAGTAACACCTTTGCATAAACTAAAGGAGGTTTTTGTTATCTTGTACGTGATGGGCAAAAACCTCTTTCACTTTTGTAAAATTCATGTGAATTACTTCAGAAATTGATTTTGTAGTAAACATGTCCCTCCGTATAGCAAATGACCTCAAAACATGCATAACCAAGAACCAATCGTTCATTTCAATCATATCTTCTGATCCAAGAGTTAGTTTTTAGAGTGTGATATACCATTGGAAATATTTTTTTGAGCTTATTATGATGAACATATGTAGGAAATTATTTTCACTGAATATCATGTGCAAAACATCTCTAAAAATTAGACATAGTAATAGCCCATTTTGATCCCTGGTGACATGCTGCGAAGCTTGGATCTAACATTTGCCTTATTGGGGATGGTAGATCCTTGGAGGTGTCAAAAACACCATAGAACAAGTGCCTCATTTATTTGGAAAATGGTCACAAACAACTGTAAACCCAAAAAACTCACACCAATCCAAAAACATATACATACTGCAATATGTATGTAAACAAATATTGGAAACTAAAATCCTACCTTGGGCAACTTATTTATTTACAGGTCTACCCTACTCCGATGAAAAATTGATAGATCAAGTAATGTTGTGATGCCATACCAACAAATCAAGTAGTTGTGACAACGATGATGCTAGGGAGTCCTTGAACCAAGACAGAATTGGAAATGCTGGCAGCCGTACATGCACAAGATGAGTTTGGCTGTGTAAAAGACAATCTAGTTCGTCATTCAAACTAAAACGATACTCCATATATGCAACAACAGTATCATAGAAAATAGATGATGCATGCTGCACTAACTCCTCAATATATGCTTCTAACTACAAATTGTCAATGAAAACATCCACGGGTAGCCCTATTGTTTCTTGTTTTGAAGGAGGGAGAGTTTCCAAGAACTTTTTGGGATCTTGAAATTCATATGACTTAATTTCAACATCTATATACTCAATCTCCTTCTCAAATTTTTCAACCACTAACTTAAAGAAACCAGTTTTAAGGATAAGAGGAAACTTTAGATATCTCAAACATTGAAGCACGGTAATGAAAAATAACTCATCTATTTCAATATCCACTAACTGATCTCTAACTTCTTTTAAAAATTCACAAAACATAGGGTTTTCCACATACCCTACCATATTTTAGTGCATGAATGGATTAGTGAGCACTGGAATCTCTGGATTGAGTTGGAGTAGCTAGGTGAATGGTTCAACCTTCATATGTGTCTGATCGTTGTCCACCATTAGTAACTGGATCTACAACTTGAACAATCTTTCCCGGAAAAAATCTGTCACCTCATTCCGCGGCAACGACGCCAATACGTTAGCGCTCAGAATGAACCTCAAGGCTGAGAAGTGGAAATTTTAGGTAACCACAGACCAAGCTTTTGATCTAGCATTTAACCCTGCCAAACTAGAGAGAGCTCTCTCTTTGCCAACAAAACGTGGCTGCGATAATTAAATCTTAGGTTAGCTATGAAGTATGGGGATTTGATTGAAATTTGTGGGTCGAGAAAAGCAAGACAAGGGATCATTGGGCTATGGACTCGAGGCCAGTTTCTCCCAACAAACTTGGGGCAAAGTAAATGCAATGTTCAACCAGATAAAAGATGTAAATGAGAGAAGGAAAGGGGAGTACTCCCACTGTCCTACAGGCATCAATCAAGGGATGGATCTACAGTGGCAGCGTTAGAAGAAAAAGAAACACTGAGTTACTCAGCAGAGCATCTAACAGAGGATGGATTCTGCAAAGATAACCACTACATTTAACAACAAAATCATTGTGACAGGAGCATCTTGCATGCATGGATTCCTACCACTTCTCTTAGATAATGCTGTAAAAATAATTAGAAAAAAAATCAAAGCATCGAAATAAATTTACAAGAAAAACATGTTGCACATTAAACATCGTGATGGATCCCAAACCTAAAGGGTGGAAACTGCTCCATTAAAAATAATATTCAGAAAAAGCTTTACATAATCCAAAGTAGCTTTCCTCTACTGAAGAATTTGAACCTTTTACACTTTGAAATTCATAAAATATATACAAATAGATCAACTCTATACTAAGGGAGTTGAGCTCAACCATCTCCCTAAAGATAGAAACAATTACATTAAATTTGGACTGAATTTCTGAAAATAGGGGTCAACGATGAACTCATATCCTTTGAACTATAGCACCTATTACAAAACTGAAAGAGGTTTTTATGGATAATGTTATTTTTGAGAAAAAAGTCTCTCAAATTTTGGAAATTTGTTTCCAGTTGCTTGGAATCTGTGCCACAAAATAATCTTTAAAACAGGAAATCATTAAATATTTAAATCTGTAAAAATAGGTTGTAAATATCTATTCAAATATTCCAATTCGTGATAGTTGTGAATAAACTGAAAGAGAATTTTGTTATATGGCTTTTGGTTGACAAAAACCTCCTTCGGTTTCTCAAAATTACTCTCCATATGTTGTAAAATGGTGCCGCATTACAATGACTAAAACAATAAAACAAATACAAAATTTGTTTTGTTAAAATGTAGGATTCAAATATCACTGCATATCTCCCACATAGTAACACCTGTGCATAAACTGAATGAGTTTTTTGTTATTTGGTATGTGATTGACAAAAATGTCTTTCAGATTTGTAAAATTGATGTCCATTACTTCAAAAACTGATTTTGTAGTAAACTTGTCCCTGTCTATATCAAATGACCTCAAAACATGCATAACCAAGAATCAATCATTCATTTCGATCATATCTTCTGATCCAGGAGCCGGTTTTGGGAGTGTGATATACCATTGGAAATATTTTTCTGAGATGCTTCTGATGAACATCTCTGAAAACTAGACATAGTAAGAGCCCATTTTGATCCTTGGTGATAGGTAGTGAAGAGTGGAACTAACAAAAACCACTCTATCACCTACCCAAATAAGGGACTAAAGCCCCTTTGACTCTACTTAGCTTCATGCTCTAATTTCCACATTTCATGTAGACTTTACCTTTGCTACAAAAAGATACTACAAAATTGACTCAAAATTCAACAAAATTGACCCCAAGGACCCCATCCCAATAGACCTGTTGGGAAATTATGTACAGTTTTCAAGAGAAAGGAATGACAGGATTGAAAGGAACTTGCTAAGCATAATTGTGCAATTTTGGAGAACAGCGTAACATAGGCAGCAGAGGGACTACTAGATGTGACTTGGCAGTTTTGGAGAATAATGCAGGACAGGTAGCAGAGGGCTTGCTAGACATGTCTGCATAGTTTCTGAAGGAAGTGTAGAGCAAGGTAGTAGAGGACCAATTGTACATGTTTGTGTAGTGTTGGATATCAGTGCAAGAAAAGCACTAGGATGCCTATTGGACATGTCTGTGTATTTTTTAAAGGAAATGTAGAGCAAGGTAGCAGAGGACCAATAGGACATGTTTGTGCTGTTTTGGATATCAGTGCAAACACAGGTCTTGGACATGGAGGTTGTTTTTGGGTAGTTCTGGGAGGAAGACAGGCCGATGACCTTTGGTATTGCGTAGTGAAACTAACTTGGAGGACAACCTAATGAACTACACAATTATAAGTAGAAGAACAAGGTCACTAAGGGTTGAGACTATGTAGTGCAACTCAGTTGGGATCCGGTGGAAGAGGGTTGTCCGGTTGGACAGATTTTCAGGAAAATGGCTAAGTGTTGAAAGCTAGTGATCTTGCACAGAATTAAACTTCTGATCATACACTCAACATACTTTTATGATGAGACAACACAGACCACCATTACAACAAGATAAAACATGCCCTCGGTGAGTTTTTCTTAGAGCGGAAGCGACAAGCACGAGACTTGAGATAGACATTTTGACGACCGTGATGACAGCTTTGTGTGTGAGTATGATGTATGTTTACATAGTGAAGACAATCCAAATACACAAAGACAAAACTTCAAACTTACCAAAACAAGATTGAAAGCATGACAAAGCAATCAATATGCCAAAAGATGACCACTCTGCAAACAAGCAAAAGGGTGAAAATACTTCACAATAGCTCATGGGGTGAGATTGAGTGTTTACAAGCATCAAAATAAAAAATATGGAAGGCTTTGAAATTTGAATGTAAGACAAAATTTTGGAGGGTGTTCCATCCACTACAAAAAAGTATAAGAATGAGATTTAATAAAGATGATGGTTGACTTCATCATGTTAATTTTGACACTTCTATTATCTATAGTAATGGAAACTTAAGAAAAGTTACCTTGAAGGATGAGACTTTTAACAGTGGTTGTAGGTTCGCAAGTATTGTATGTGTATTAAAGTTATGTGTTAAAAATATGATTTGGAAATACATTCATAACAAGTAAAAATTGAATTCCTATGATTTCTTTGACATTATATATTTTAGTTGTTAATTTATGAATTTTGGGTTTACATTTTGCATCAAATAACTTGAAATTTCTCAAATAATACATTGTGGTATGACCTTCCTAATAAACAAGAGGCATAATGTTGGCTTGATTGGGCTTGACCTAGGTTTAGAGGTGATTTAGCCAAACAAATCCCGGTACTACTGGCCCTTTCAGCAACAGTCTGCAAAGCGCGAGCTAAGGTCTCACCCAAAGTCATATGGGAGGGTGCTAGAACTAGGTTTCCACACCTTGGAGATGTGTGATGGTTTTCAAGTGGTCCATAGTTGCGCACATTTCTACGTGCACTTTCCTATACCTCGCAACCTAAGGCATTGCCTTCGAGCAGCCCTATTCGGGGACCAAACAATGTTATTACCTAATTCCTTACTAGTAACCTAATCTTAGTTGATTAACTTAGCTTATCTGTATGCTTTTAGTTATACTTAACAACATTCACCCTTCATACAAGTGCCTGCAGTAAATAAATAATATAATTGCAAATGCTATCAAACATGTAATAACTCAAAACAAACACATAGAATTGGTAACAAAACCCTTCTTTATTAATCTCTTCTCTAGTTATAGAATCAACTCTACCCTACGCACTCAGCTGCAGGGGATTGTGCACTTAGCTGTGGACTCTACTAGGTCTCTGCGCACTCAGCTGCAAAGCCTCTTCCTACTACTATGACCCAAGACAAACATAGACTATTCTTTTACACTTCGCTATAGGCCGACATTACATTCAAACTTAGGGCAAACAGACCTATGACTCTAACATACATTTCGCTTCCGCAACTCGTTGAGCTTTACAATAATATCACACAAAACTTGGGCTTTGAGCCCCAAAACATATTGTCGGGGGCTTCCATGCCCAACATGCCCCTAACATAAACATTGTGACTCACCCTTGAGTCACTCTATCGGCACAAGGATCTTAGCGCGAAGTCCCTCCAACTGTTCTGGAATGGTACTGATGTCCGCAGTGCACTAAGCTGCTTCTTGCTGAACCTGTTGCATCCTCTGTCCTGAGACCTCCACATCTGAATTGTTTCCTTACATTTGTACCAACATCTGCTATGTATGTTTATAGTCTCACACCCTTGTCCAGCTCCTCGGGTCTCGAAGACTGTGCTTCGGTCGGCTAGTTAGATAGTCGGCCCACCCATGTAGGGCTTCAAGTGGCTTTCATTTACTTTTCCTAGGAAGGGTTCCCCATTTAGTTTGACTAACTGGACCATGCCTCCATCTATGACATCCTTAACCATGTATGGTCCAAGCCAATGCATTCTGATTTTCCTAGAAAATTTTCGAACTTACTGTCATATAGCAGCACTAATTCATTTACCTTAAAGGTGTGCAACTTGATATGGCGGTCGTGCTAGGATTTTTCCTATTTCTTTTGTACTTGCTTATGAAATCTAGCAAAAAACCATTCTTCCTCAAGTTCTTCCAATTGCGCGAGCCTTTCCCCCAGAGCTTCATGGTCCGTCATACCTGTGAGCGCTGCTATTTATAGACTAGGTACGATATATTCCACCGGCATGATAGCTTCCACACCATAAACTAATCGGAAGGGTGTCTATCCTGTTAGATCCTTGCATGTTTCCCATACAACCCCTGGTATGTGCAAGTCCCAATCAGTGCGTCTCACATGGTGGACCCTGTTCACCACATCGCACACCTTATCGAAGGCTTCCCCATGTATGGTTTTTGGCATGCTAGGTTTTATCATACTCCATCATTCATGTGCTTGTCTTTCTTGCTTCTGCTTATTGTTCCTATCTCCTATTGTGAGAGTGGTTTGCGTTTGTGCGAGTTGCGTACCATACACCTATACCCATATGGAAAGGTGGGCCTGCAAGCTATTTTATCCATCATGGTCGGCTTCCATCCACATCTGATGCTTCCCAAATTGTAAGTGCATCATCTTTCTGCATTTGTGCCAATCCCCAAAACTCTGCTGGTGCGTACCTCACCACCTTGCGGGCGTAGCGCGCAGTGCCCATTTCAGTGCATCAAACCACTATTGTTCT
Source organism: Pinus taeda (assembly GCA_000404065.3). NCBI lineage: Eukaryota > Viridiplantae > Streptophyta > Pinopsida > Pinales > Pinaceae > Pinus > Pinus taeda. The sequence continues at coordinate 191,209 of APFE031380334.1, forward strand.
GGCACTTTTCTTTCAAATTTGTTTAGGAATTCATTCACCACTGTCAATGCATTATATATAGGCAGATCTCTCACCTCTGTTTTCATGCAATGTAGTGATCTTACCATCATTTTGCAATTGAGCATGGTTACCTCATGTAACTAGTTCTTCCATCATTCTATTTCTTTGTCTGAATCTGAAGTGCAGGAGCTTTCGTGCTACCATGAAATTCTCCCATCTACTGTTGGATTCACCCAATCATGCTCTAGAGCAGTTATCTTATAGATACAGTATAACTCGTTGTCACTCACATCATCATGCACTGGCTCTATGTAGCATGATCCTTCCACAGGGTCTAAAGGTACCATTACACATAGTGACTTTTTCTCGAAAATCATTTTACGCTTCTTCAGATTTATCACTTCGTTCGCATCAGTGGCCCTATCTATTCCTAGTAGTGTGGGATAGGGATTTTTATCATCGACAATCTCTATCACCTCGAAATATGTAAGCACGCTTGCATCTTCGATGTCTACCAGTATCCCATGCAATCTTCCCATCAGTAGGACCTTCTGCTGGTTCACTATTCACAATTGAATAGGAAACCACTACAAAAAAAGCCTACCCATGCATTCCCATGTCTTCTTTGGCACTACGTTCATGTCTGATCCTAAATCTAGAATCACTTGATCAATTTGATATTCACCGATTTGTCCAGTCAATCTCATTTTCCTTCATGTTTGTAATGCATGCTTTCTAAGCTTTCGGACTATGCACGGTTCTATTGACCTAGTGCACCTAGTGATGAGTTCTTGCAGTCCTTTCACTACTTTACTATTGCTCAATAGTTTCATACAAGTCTCCAAAAATATTTACATTCAGGTCCTCTTCGCGCGACTCAGACCTCATCATTTGTAGGTTCTGAGTCAGGGGAGGTTGTAGTACTCCTTTATCACGCAACCTTGCTATTAGTGTAGGGAATTCCTCTCTCTCATGATCAAACTGAGTACAATATAAACACAATGCTCTTGTCATATTTGTGCAACCGCAGGCATAATGCTCTAGCCCTCCGCAATTGTAACAAATCAGTTGTCTGCGTCCCCAACCTAGTCCCATTCCACCTCGGCCTCATCCATTCCCCTAAAATCCAACACACACCATCCCTGCATTTGGGTCGAGGACTCTCATTTTGGTCTGCACTCTATAGGTAGGAGTTTGATCCATCATTAGCTCGTAACTTTTGCAGGTGCACTTATCATCGCTTACTGACCTACAAAAATTACATAACAATTGTTGGGACGTCTACGTATACTTCTGTAATAGGTGACAATTATTTGTAGTGTGCTTCCTCCTATCTAACAAATCGTGCACCATAATGCAGGCTCTGCGCTTGGTCCTACTTGTGCCTCTAGTCTTAATGGCATCAACCCTCCTCCTGCCAAGTAATTTGCGAAGACTGGGCAATGGTCCTTGTCATGCCCCTGGCCTTTGCATTTTATGCACCATACCTCCTCACACACTTTTGGGCGAGTTGTCCTATCCTGTTTCAAACTCTGCACTTACAAACAAAAATTCTGTAGTTGCACATCAATTTGTTGGAATCTTAGGCCAGGATCTTGTACTAGGGTCTCATGCAGTTTCACTGCAATCTCCAAAGCTTTGGCCTGAGTGGATAGCTTCTGCTGTGACAACATCAGCCTTAAATGTGGCATTAATGATGGTACAAACCATGCGTGGTGCTATCCATCTATCAAGGTCATGTTGGCTTCATGAATCATACTCTTCAGTCTCTGATCTAGATCCCATGGGGTCTCAACTAGAATTATCGTGATTTCCTTATACTCGATAATCGATTGCATCTCTGATTTTGGCCTACTAAATTCCCTATTCAGTGAGGCCTAGATATCTGTGATCCTTTCATTTGGATGGTCAATAGAATGCTTAATGTACCATGTAAGTGTGCGATCCTGCAACGTGCTTACCAGCGTTGCCTTCTTTATATTGTCATCCACGACTGCCTATGCTTCCCATATAGCCTTTGCTACGAACCAAAATTGGTCTGGATCTTCGTTCCCTACTCCTATGAATACCATTAATTTTATCACACCCGTTATATTGAACTGTGGTGGTGGTAGAGGTGGTGTCGGTAGAGAAGGGGATGACGATGGTGAAACCAATGGTGGTGTAGGTGGGGGTGGTATGCGTGGAATTTCTTGCCTTATCAGAGTGATCACACTTCTCGTGGAAACTGTCATGAGATCTTCCTCACTTTCCCATCAAGGCAAAATCAAGTTGCCAGTTTATACCTTTGTGCTACCTTCGTTTCTATAGATCCTCCCACTTCACGTAGCCCCAAACATCAATTTATTTGCATAACCCGTTTTTCGCACAATAACATGTTAATCCAAGTGTTTAACAATTTAATGTACTTACCTCATGGTCCTTTGAGGAAGCGTCATTCTGCCTCACTGTAGATAATGGTTGTATCTACTATGAACTCGGTGATAAACCCTCCTATAATTCGATCGAGCCAATGGTCCACTATGTGTGTGATCTTATCTTCTGATGCTTCTAGTCTATGCACCAATTATGGAGTCCACATAATCGGTTTGTCGAGCCTAAACCTTCCTTGGCTGTCTGCTAGCTTCACGATCCGCTCATACAACTCAGAGGGGAAGCATGCAAAGAATCTTTTGTTGATTTCCATATATCAATAGCGCTCTAACCACTATTCCTTTGTACTCGTGGATTCCTATTTTCTTGCACCATGAACTCGTGAATCTTTCTGTCCAACCACCCTTAAATTTCTTTCTTTGTTGGATTCCAGTGACACGACATCAGACATCCCTTATGCAGATCCCAGTCCTAGTAACAGAACCATTTGTTGGCTTGTTGGGTCCTGACCCAGGTGGAGAGGTGATGTAGCCAAACAAATCCCAGTACTACTAGCCCTTTTAGCAACAATCCGTGGAGCGCGAACTAAGGTCTCACCCAAAGTAATATGGGACGGTGCTAGAACCACGTTTCCGCACCCTGGAGATGTCTGATGGTTTTCAAGTGGTCCACGGTTGTGCACGTTGCTATGCACACTTTCCTGTACCTCGTATCCTGAGATACTGCCTTCACGCAGCTCTATTTGGAGGCCGAACAATGTTATTACCCAAGTCCTTACTAGTAACCTAATCTTATCTGATTAACTTAGCTTATATGTATGATTTCAGTTATACTTAACAATATTCACCCTTCATACAAGTGCACATAGTAAATAAATAGTATAAATTGCAAACGATATCAAACATGTAATAACTCAGAACAAATACACAAAATTGGTATCAAAACCCTTCTTTATTAATCTCTTCTTTGGTTACAGACTCAAATCTACCTTGCGCACTCAGCTTCAGGGGTCCACACACTCAACTATGGACTCTACTAGGCCTTTGCACACTTAGTTGCAGAGCCTCTTCCTACTACTATGACCCAAGACACACTTAGACTCTTCTTCTATGTTTTACTATCTCATTTTATCCTTAGATTCTATATTGATGATGATGTCTTTACAACTCAGAGCCTCACTCTATTTATACAATCCCATGGTCTGTGGACCATGGGTAGGGCGACATTACATTCAAACTTAGGGTGGTCAACCCTATGACTCTAAGATACATTTCATGCGTGAAATTTGTGGAGCTTTACAATAATATCACTCAAAACGTGGGATTTGAGCCCCAAAACATGTTGTGGGGGGATTCCATGCCCAACACTTAAATGGCTTGTGCATGAATGGTTGTAGAAGCCATTTGAAGGAACACTTGAAGGTTATGTTTTCCTTAAGTTATGTATGGGTGTGGAATCCATACTCCAATATATCCATGACCTGTTGTATTGGTGTGGAATCCATATTATCATATACATCTATGAGATAATTAATGAAGTAAGGTATGGGTTTGGAATCCATACTAACATATATGTATGAGCTAAGTAATTCTTCTAGTTAGAGTGAACAAATTATTTTCATGGAATCTCATAGACATGATTAAGGAGGATTGATTATGTGTAATTAAAGTTAAATAAATAAAGATTCATAACATGAATTTTCTTGAGATTTAAATCGATTATTTTATATTCATTACAAATGAAGATACTAAGATTGGTATAGTGAACACCATTAGGTGGTTCAGACTATTTGGAATAACTTATTTTGATACATGTAGTGAAGTGTGAACTAGGTATCTATCCTCTAGTATTGTAATTCATTTGTATGTGATTTAGGTAGATTAATTAAATTTATTTTCAATTCCTTGAAGATGTATAAAAAGATTATTTTGATATGTTGATAGAACATCTTTTCTATTGGCTTAAGACAAATTAGGTCTAGCATATTTAAAGAAGATTTCATATTTTTGTGTCTAGGAAAGTCATAATAGTCTCCTTAATGATTTTATCAATTGCATACTGGTTGAATTGTATTCAACTAAATTAGTTAGATAAATTATGAGGATTGAATTCATGAACTGCTCTAAACTAGTGTTATTTAGGCAATCAATTCAAAATTTATATTGTTTATGAACTTGATTAATTACTTTCTTGAAATTTTATTAACTTATAAATTGTTAATAGAATGACATGTTTAGAGATAAACACCTTTTGTGGTGAGGAATTTGTTTTATTTTAACTTAAAGGAAAAGGTATGTGATTAACGAAAATATTATTTGAGTTCTTGTTTTGTAAGAATATGTGCTTATGGTATTTTTTGAGGGAGAAATCAAAGGAGAGTGAGATCACATTTTGATGCATTGGAATTGTTGCATGATTTACAAACCTAAGATGATTGTATTGTATGTGGAATGGAATACATTGTTGGATTTAGTAATTTTTTCTTAGATGTATAGTTGTGTGAGTAGTTATTAGTCCTACAAAAGGTTGCAATCTTTTGAGAGGGTTGTAATTTTCCTTTTAAAAGAAAAGTGGTGTGACGGGGAGGGGGGTCAGGGGGCTTAGCTTTAGGCTATAACTTCCTTTGTGATATCCTAAATATTATTCAAATTCAACAAGATTCTTCATGGTTTGAGAAATGTATGGTTTTCATAGCTTGTTTTTTTGTATGTATTATTATTAAGGAATAAGATCTGAAACCAAATGAATTAATTAATTATTGAATAGAAATCATGACCAATTTTATAGTTGGAAAAGAGGTTGAATTATAATTATTAAGATAGATTCAATAATATAGATATCATATCTAAATAATTATGAAAGCTGTTCTTGATTACAATCCACTTTCAAAAATATATCATTAATTTATTTTTTGGAATGAAGATCTTCTAACAATGTCACTCATAATTGGCTTTCAAGTAAGAAGTGAATAATAATGAAGATTATGGGAACCCAATGAATGGTCTATAATACAAAAGTCAGTCAACGAGGACTATATGGAACCTTAGTTTGATAGTCTAAAAGAAAAAAAATGGTGACTTGAACCTCAAATTGTGATCAGTCCTAAAAGAGAACATTTAGTAAGAACTGTAGGTAGATCCTAAAGTCTTTGATTGCAACGATGTCTTATGAAATGAAAAGGGGAAACTTGGATTACAAAAACATAAATCAAGTGGGATGTAAGAGTGGTTTTTATATATGATATCATGTTTTATTGTGTAGTTTCACTAGAAATAGTATGTTGATTATTTGACGCTTCTTGTATGGAAAATTGATTATGAGATGGGATGGACCACCGTTGTTGTTTATACAACCAATTTGTGGGATATTTATATCTTTTCAAGCTCAACATACTATAGAAACAAGAATATGGAACATGTAGGATTCATGCAAACTATAAGAAAGAAAAACATGTAGAATATCACATTATTATAGATAACTTAAGTACATGTCATGTCAATTACATAAAATAGTGTTTTTATATGGTACTATAAATTGTATGGTTGGTTTTGCTATAGAAATCTTTGGAATTTTATATCAAAACATGTCTACTAGGGCATGGATATATTTTCTACTTGATTAAGAATGGTATGTTCTCGTTTTCGTGGAGTTGCTTCCAATTTACCAAACATTGAAATATGAATTGGCATGAAGAAAAATATATCAAATACATATACATAAGGTTTACATATTATTCATAGGAGAATAAAAAGGAACTAAATATCTTATGTCTATTGGAAAACTTCGGGAAAAGTTTAGCCTAAGAGGGAAAGTATGTAGTGTCCTTTCTTCATAAGATAACTTTGATGACACTCAGAGAGTGTGATTTTGATGCAGTGATATAAATATTATGCATGTGAGACTTATGTATATGCTTGTATGCTATAGACCTATTTGAGGTCACACAATTCCATGTCCTTATGATAAATATTGATTTTGGTAAGATTGATTTTGGTTAAGGCCATATTATTGATGTTTTCTCTTTTGGTATCCTAGTTTGGACATAGATGTATGAAATGGATGGTGATTGAGGATTGACACAAATAGATCCGTGGATGGTCATGGCTATATTGAACATATTGTTAATTATTAACTATGGATTATACATGATTTGTATGATTTTATATTCTTAGTCTTGTACTGAGCAGAATGTGGCAGGGAAAATGGTTATTTGCAAACAAGGATGTTCAAATTATAAATGACTATGGAAGTCATTTATTCAAAACCAAAATGAATACGAAATTCATGCACAATTCTTGGTCTTGGAAAAGGACCTTACTAATGAACCATCATATGGTATGAGCTCACAATCAGTACATTAAGGTGAAGCATGGAGTTTCAAAGAAGAGTAGATGAGAAGTTATGGAAATTAGGGTGTGAAGTCCTAAATCCATGAAATATAAAGATGTGGAGTCTTGGATATACAATAAGAGGATTAAGCTGTGGACTCCTAAATATTTAAAAGATCAAGCTATGGAATCTTGGATCCCTGGAGTAGATGAGGGCGCAAAGTCCTCAATCTACTAAAGAAGGAAGATGCATGCAATAGGAATGTTGAATCCCTATTCTCCAAAAGAAAAATACCTTCGTGGGCATCTCAAGGGTGAATTTCCTTAATAAAATCTTATTTTTGACAATTCTGATGTGACTTTCTAAAAATAGAAAGTCATGTCTAGCATCCCAAGTATGACCTTCCAAAAATAGTAAATCACCTTGCATCAATTGGTAATCAAGTATAGTGGAAGGAAAATCACTTAACTTATCACTAATAAATCCTAATAGTTCAATCTTCACTTAATCATCAATATTATTAATATTATTATCTTTTATGAGACTACGATATTATTAGTTAAAGGAATTACAAGTCACCTGAATCACCTAAATCACCTCACACCTCTCTCCTTCATGATTCTCATGGGTCTACAAAACTCTCTCTCTTAATGATACATTACACTCTCTCTTATGCACTCATCAAAGACATGGAATATTCCTCTTACTCTCATTAAAGGCATGTCATAAAATATTCCTCTTACACTCTCTTTAATGCATATGTTATGCTCTCCTTAGCTAAGGCATGTACCTCTCCTTAAAAGAATTATTTACGCTCATCTAAATGGAACATATTACTCTTTCTCAAGGCATGCCTATTACTACTCCTTTATGACAAGAATTTGTTGTTTCTCCTATATATGTGTCTCATGTATTCTCACTTGAGGGGCGGGAGGTCCATTATGATACCAGGAGTTGGAGACTTTTGAATAATATTGTGAGAGGGAGATACCTAAAGAGTATCCAAATTATAATTTAAATTACAAAGAAGTTCTACCAAATGGATTTGAACATGAGTGGTATTGAGAGGAAGTGAAACTTATCTTCCTCGGCTTTCCTTGTATATCTCATCTCTCTACTACTATATTTTGGTACTACTTGTGAGCTCTTACAACTGAAGGGTTCCAGGGGAATAACTTCTCCCTCGATATGGTTCGGTGGAAAACTTGATGTTTCAAATGAGTCAGTTAAGGAATCATGGATGGGTCATATTCTCAACAATTCGAATTGAATATCTTATCAGGTATAAATTTATTTGTCCTAAAATTGTGGTATAACATTAACATAAAAGAAAAGGTAGAAATTTAAATTTTTATAAGAATCTAATTTTGGTTTAAGATTATGTTGTTTGGAATCTTATTGACTAGTTGAAAATGAAGACTAAGAGTAGTCTATATGTATGGATGTTTAGATCTCAATATTGGAATTATTATTGGTCTAGTTTATGTTACTAACCTTGTTATTGTAGCATTTGAGAAAGGAAATCCATATAATGTTGAAGGTAATTGCAATAAATAATTTCCAAAGGACTTCAGTAAGATTTTCATGAGTTGTGGTTTTGTTTCATTTTAATTGAAATAGGTAATTAGAGACATGTTTTAGAAAGGGTTTGATCATATGTTGTCAAATGTTTGGCAAAATCCCTTAATGAGAAATTTTATTATTATTTTTTTAATTAAAATGCATGAATAAGTGTTAACTTGTAGCCTACCAAATAAGTAGGGAATGGATGCATACCCAAAATATACCTAGAGGATTCACTATATTGGCCGTTAAAACTAAATCCAAAAAATGATGGCATCGAACAGTTTTAAAGAAAATAATTGAAGTAATTTTTACTTATTGTTTGCTTGCAATCCTTGAAAATGTAGATAACAAGTAAGGATACATAATGCATTAAAATAGTCATCACTGGTTAAGTCTTATTTTGGAGTTTTTCTCTATATGTATTACAATATCTGAAGATGCTTTCCATGTGTTTGTAGGAATGATTGAATGAAAATAATGTTTCATTAATCTCAAACCCTTCAATTCACTTCTAGTAGATTTGTTGGTTTAGAAAGGAATTTAGAAAATGCATAAGTAATTACTTCTTAATTATCTGTTTCCATTTCTTATGCATGGTTGTATATTAATGTTTAGATGTCATCTGTTTGACAGAATTTGTAAATGTAATTCTTAAAGTCAGAATATTTGCTAGTTTGAAAAAATGCTTCCGTGAGTATTTGTACCATTGGAACATGTAACCCCAATTTGATTCCAAAAAAATTCTTTTCAGAACCTGAATTGTAAATATGGGTGATTTTGTAGATTACTGATGTCAACTATGTGTGCTTGTTGTCAAGTTTCTGGTTAAAGAATAAGATGATTTAGTCCCTGTTTGAATATTCTAACATTTAAATAATTAATTTATCAATTTTATGAGCTAGATAGGTTGAGGAATACTTCTATATTCATGTCAAAATTTCCATAAGAGATCATGGATTCCAAGTGTTTGACAAAATGCATCAATGTTTTGGACTGCATGCTTGCAAAGTGTTTGTCCAAAGTACTCAATGCCTATAGATTGCATGTTTTGAAAGTTCTTGTTAAAAGGCCTCAATGGTTGTAGCTTTTGAGCATATAAATGGTTAGAGTAAATTTCTTACTTTCTATAACTTTTACGTAGTAGAAATTTATGAAGAGATTATTTAATGGATGTAGCTTCCTATGTGTGCAAGTTTTTGCATGAATGTGAAAATGAATTTAATAAGCTATTGAAGTGTGAATAGAAAATAGGACAGTTGTTAGTTTTATTATCTAAAGCTATCATAAAAAAATGTTGTTGTTGGAAAGAATTTTATAGTGACCAACTATATAGGATTTAATTACTTGGGAAAGTGAGCATAATAAGTTGTCTGAGTTGCATGTATTCACGGGTGTAGTCTTATGTTTCAATGAATGTAGAAAGAAAACTATGTGTGCCCAATTTTGGTTGGTCCATTGTTTTACTTGGTACCTTTTGAAGAATACTACGCTTCTAAATTTGTAACATTAATTTCTTGTTGAAACATTTATTATACAAGTTTCATGATTACCACAATGCCATTTGGCAAATACTTGTTTTCCTTACTAATTGGGATTGAGAATTTTTAGTCTATGAATTTGGAAATGTGGTTGGATCAATATATTTGGTCATTCTATTTTTTATTTCATAAACAAAACATATTTATTAGATTTTTTGATGTATAAAGGCATATTCCTCCTTTAGTTAACCTTTTACAAGTAGGTTAAAACTCATACCCTTATATGTGATTTTTGTGGTAGAGGCATAATATTTTAGGTTTTGTGGCATACATTATGGTTATGATATCAAGATTCAATAAGTGGACCTTATTTAGCACAATAAAGGAAATCAAATAGGTTGATCTAGCTTAATGCTCACATGTTCCATTATGGTGGAGTTTATTTATAGTTTTACTTAGAGCTCATGTATAAGTATGAAATGAGCACATGTTATCATGTTTTAAACTTGAGGAGAAATGTGTTTTGAAATTAGTTTTAAGGGAAATTTATCCATGATTCCTTATGTTGAAATAGATGAAGGAACATAAATACATATGATAACTAAGTTAGCCATATGATGAAAAAAATAAAAAAATGAGTATTAGTATTCAATATGATCTTCACTTCTCTATATTATTGACGGTAGGTAAGGTGGGACCTTACAATTAATTCCAAAGTGATGACATGTACTGTATCTAAATAAGTCTAGGATAAACTTAAAGCATTGTATGAAGGTTATCAAAAAATCAAGCAGGTCAAACTTTCAATGTATAGAATTCAATTTGAAAATATGAAAATGGATGAAAAAGAAGATGTTGCGACTTACTTACTTAGAGTAGATGAAGTTATCAACTTCGTCAAAGGATTAGGAGGAAAACTTTAATATTCTTTCATCATACATAAGGTCCTGAAATTACTTCCCTTTAAATAAGATGCCAAGGTATCCTCCATAGAAGAAACCAAATACGTAACCGAGATGACAATGGAATATTTACATAGCACTCTTACAACATAAAAAATGAGAATAGATATAAAATATGTACAATAATCCAGTGAAGAAAATTTTTAAGTCACAATGAAGTCAAGAAACATAGAGCTCAAGTTGGAAGGAACTCTAGATGATGATTTTGATGTAGAAGAAGAAAATTTCATCAGAAAGCTAAAAAGGGAAATCAAAATACACAAAGGTAAGTTACCTTTTAAATACTTCAAATGTGCTAGAATAGGTCATTATGTTAATCAACGTCCTTTGAAGGAAAATGAGAGTTTCCACAAGAAAATTTTTTATTCAAAAGAGGACAACAACTCTCAGAAGAAAGTAATACAAAAGAACCCAATGCAAGAGAATTTCTCTTCATAAATCAAGAAAATAATGATAATGATCATGATGAAAAAAGGGTCAATGAATCCGATGATGAAGAACCAAATATGAGAATATATTCCTTTTAGGGAATCTAAAATTATTCAAAGATTGAACAAGAAGATGAAGATTTTCCATAAAAGTTGAAGAATTCAAAAGGAAATTGCCTTGCTCAGAAATAAAAATAGAGAATTGAGAAAAAATATTGAAAAGTCTAATGAGAAAATTGTCTCGTTAAAATCTGATTTTGAAGAAGAAAAAATAATTTAGGAAGTGACAAAGATCTACATGAAGAAGAATGAAGAATAGTTTAATAATCTTGAAGAGAAAGTTGTAACATTGAAAGCAGAAGTTGATAAGTTTAACCAAAACTTGAACAACTCACTTGTGTTGGATAAAATTATTAGTTATCAAAGATATCCTAGAGATAAAATAGGTCTTTCTTATGAAGGCACATCTCAAAGTAAGAAAAGAACAATCTTGAAGTATTTAAAGGAAGAAATTAAAAGGGAATTTGGAAATTTTTCCACTTCGAGAAGTTTTACTAATGTTCCCAAAGACATCTAAGATCAGTAATGGGTTGAACCCCCATTAAGAAAAAACAACATCAGAAGTTTATCTTGCTCTCCCAAGTATGAAAATATTTTTATTGGTAATTATCACTCCTTTGGAAATTTTGGGCATAAAGCAATCCATTGTAAAATCAATAAAAGATGCAATTATGAAAGAAGCAGTAATGATTATGGAAGGAACAGAACAATAAATATTCATGTTTCTACCAACAAAAAGTGTAATCCATTTGAAACACTAATAAATTAGAATATTCTGTGCTACAAATGCAATAATATTAGTCACAAAGTAGAGGATTCTAGGCTTGAAAATGCCTCAATCATATAAATTCTAGCCATGAAATGGGAAATAAAAGAGAAGGAAGATTTCAACTTAGAGTTGATCATTAAAGATAGGGAAGCTGAATGATACATAAATAATGGATGTTCGACACATATGACTAGAGATAAAAAAAAAAAAAAAAAATGGCATACAAGAAAAGAGTGGAAATGATGAATTTGGAGATAACATTTTTGTCAAGATACTTGGAAAAGGTCTGGCAATTCTTGGAAGTGAACATATGAAGGCACAAAATGTTTTACTAGTTAATTATTTGAAGCATATTTTTCTCAGTGTTGTAAAGATGTGTGATCAAGGGTACAATCTCTTATTTAAATATCGGAAGTGAGAAATCAAAGAAGAAGCCTTAGGAAGATTGGTTGAAAAAACCATAATAAGACCAAACAATATATACGTTCTAGACCAAGTAGAGCGGAAGAAACTTATGGCCAAGAAAAAGAGTCATAAGAATTAGAAAAATTGAGGTAAAAAGTAGGCTTCAAACCAAAAATGTACAACAAAAATAAACTTTATAAGAATCAATAGGATTCAATATTACGATGTCAACCATGGGGGATGATTCACTATTTTTTTATTATAAAGGTAGAAGGATAAAAAAATAAGAAATAAACTACTTTTTCAGCTCGTATTTTCAACTTATCTCCCTACAAGTTTACTCAAATTTTGAGAGGGAGCACTCGTTGGATGCATAATTTAATTTTTCATCCAAGGAGTGCCCATATTGCATATTTTTTTATGGAACCTACTACACAAAATGTGAAATACATGAAAAAATGTGATTGTAATGATGTTTTTTCATTTATTTCACATTTTTTGTGTAGTAGGGTGCATCAAAAGTATGAAACATGGGTGTTGAAGTCTAAAATTGTTTCCTTTTTTACTACCTTTTTCCCTCTCATTTATCTTTTTGTGACCATTTTGCAATAGTCTCAGCCTAAAAAAGGCCATCTTGGATTTATTTGAGCTTTGTAAAGATGTACTAATCATCCATATTTTATAAGATATGTTTCTTTATGAATTATAATGAAAACATCTCTAAAATTACAAAATCTTGGTCATTCCACAGTTAATGTTGAATTCGGCAGCCATATCCATGATTAGACAGGTTGCAATGCATGAATAAAGGGATGAAAGGCATCTGAAGATGGTAAGTGTTCGCCACATGGATGACCACCTATTGGCATGACTTAGCAAGCTAAAAATATCAAGAGATTTAAGATTCAAACCCAAATTCAAACAATGGTTATGATAGTGCAATAATTATGCAAAGTGTTGAAGGAGATCATGACAAGATTAGGAGAGTATGCAAAAGACTTGCTTGATCACAATGATATGAATCAAGAAGAATCCCTCATGATTTTCTCTTTCAATAGAAAATCATGAGGAGACAAAGTTACAATTTGCATTTACTTATTAGATGGTAGAACAATTTCATTGGCTCTCAACATAAGACTCTTAGTTTAGTTTATGAAAATTTGTATAAAATCCATGAGAAACCAAAAGGTTCAATTCTGAAGTTAAGTACACTATGGTTTATTTCCAGTATTGTGAAACTCTATTTTTAATTAATATAATTGTATGCTTTAAATGTGTGGTTGAGAAATCATTTGACCAGTGATAGACTTACGCTCACAGGAGGCCCCCCAGGGAGTTGTAAGGATAGTTATTTTTTGTTAGTTCTTTTTGTCAATTTGCATTTAGTTTTCAATTTCATACAATTTTCTTTTTATCAATTAGAATAGTTACAACTGATTTGTGTGATTTTAATCATTTGTTGTTTTGATTTCAGAGTGCTCAAAAAAGAGAAATACCAAAATGATTTAATTTTGATATGCATTTACTTCCATCAATTTAGATGCATTACTCAATTAATTTTGTGGATGATGAAGAAATGTCTTTTTAGGGTAATAGACACGCATCAATAATTATTGGAAGTTACAAGTTCTCATTTGATTTTTATTATGCAAGAATTTACATTTTTGCATTCCTTTCTTTAATCATAGTTAACTTCTTTCATTTCTTCAATTAGAGTTAAGTTTTTTTTTTCTACAATTAGAGTTAATTTCCTTTTTCGCAAAGTAGTGTTACGATTTATTCTCTGTAATTTAGCATTAATATTTTCCATTCTGCAATAATTCCAATTTTGCAATAAGGGTTAGACTTTCAATTTCGCAGTTAGAATAAGTTGAGGTTTTAAGTTCTAGTTTAATTTTCAATTCATCTTGGCATTTGGTTTAGATGTAACTTTAATGGAAAGAACATGTGTGTGATAACTCTTTAATTTCATTTAATATTTATCCAGTACACTTAGATCAATTTCGTTTGAATATAGAATTCCTAGCATATATGGTGCACACACATCTCACAAGTACACAAAACTTGGTTGCAAATTAATCATGTAATTTAAGGACAAATAAATTACCCAACAATGGATACTCCTTGGATTTAAAATTAAATTATGCATTCATCAAGTGTTTACTTTTAAAATTTGAGTAAAATCATAAGGCAATAAGTTGAAAATACGAGTTGAAAATTTTTTCTTTCTTTTTTCCTATAAAACATGATGAGATAATCTATTATTATTTTATTATTTCCACAATCATTTTTTAGCATTCCTTAGGACTCCCATTTTATACCTGAAAATTCTCTAATTAACAACCAAAAGGGAAATGATAAGAAGTTATAAGTCATGCTCAGCACCAAATGCTTAGGAGGAGTAATTGTAAAGACATTAGTCACTCTTTTCCATTCATGTGGAAGTGGGGGGGGAAAGGAAGTGTGCCATCGAGACACAAGAAGTGAAGCATGGAGATATGGGGAGAAAGATGGTATGGGGAGAATGTGTGTTGACATCAATGAAAAAGGGTAGATTGTTGCAAAATTTGTAATTAATTTGAAAGGGCCATAAGCATCCTATTGAGAAATTAATTTTTATATGTCAAAGGCTACTTATTTGAGGAAGACAATAGGATATACTTCAAGAGAAATTTAATTCCCTTCCAATGAGCTATTACATACCTCCTAACTCCTCATTGAAAAGATTGAATTTTCAACTCAAAATATAGTTATTTTTTGTTTTTGTCCAAGTCGAACTTAACTAAACAACTCACTCCCAACTCTAATATAAACGTCAATTCAGTTGGGTGATTGAACTAGTATAAATACTAGAGAATACTGCCCCATTTGGCTACCAAATTGTTTAAGCATAAGCAAGAGAAGGAGCTCAGACAATTCGGCCTAAGGAAGATAAGTTCATATATCATGAACTTTGTGATGTGAAGAAGGAGAATTGTTTTTGGTTTCTAATTTATTTGTTATTTTGGGTTATGGTTAATGGCATTTTGTTGATCAATATTTGTAGAAAAACTATACCTTTTTCTAGCATAAAATTTGGCCACTGTTGTGGAGAGCTAGAGCATAACTTGGCCTAGTTTTTGGTGAAAGCCTCAACCCTTATATGTGAGAACAATTTGGCCTGATATTAGAACTATGGAATACTAATTCTTGAGGATAAATATAGCTTGTGATTTCGAGACCCTTTTGTTACAATGCAACTCAACCTATGGCACATCCCTTCTCCTTCCACCTGAAGTGTCGCAGTCAGCTAACTCTATGAACATGGTCTCATCTCTCCCATATACCTTCAATTGGTTGATTAATCCTAGGATTATTACTTCTCCTAAGAGCATTGACATGTTTTGAAATGAGTTTCCTTTAATCCCCACCGAGTGTCTTAGCAAGTTATTCAACAAGCAACTGCTGACCCTGAATCAAGTTCCTCCTATGATTTCGAACTCAACGATTACTCTTTTCCCACCTGGGCTCGCAGGGGCTTCACTCAATGAACCTCTGACATAACACATGCATTCATGGAATACTACGAAATACCCTTAATCTGATTACATATTGGAAAATACCTCTAAAAATCACTTTATTTAACCCCTATCAATATGAACCCAATACATATTCTTAATTTTAAAAACTCCTAATTTCACGAGATATTGGAGGTATCCCTTTTTTATTTAAAATCTTTTATACCCCTTTATATTTTTTCCTTGACTTTGAGCTCTATTTTTTCATACACAACATACAAAAATCCTTTACCCCTATTACATCCTTAATATATTATTCCATTTTTCCTCAATATATAACCCCCAATATGAATGTGCGTGGTATGGTATATTTCCTTCATACTATGATTCCATCTGATAAATCTATCTTGGATTCCATGGCGATATCTGATCCACCTTGGGAGGACTCTCATCTTCACTCATTCTTTCTCCCCAGCGAGGGAATTCTCAAATGATAACTTGCATAACCTCATTTATTCACAATGTAACAACCCAATATTAAAATATAAAAAAATAAATATATAAACCATGCTATCAACACAAATGTTCCATTGATTATCAAATATTTTTCAACATTAACATTAGGAGAGAAAACATAACTATGGCTGAAGAATGAAAAATAGACCTTGCTAGTGATTTCAGGGTTGTAATGCCATTTGTATCCTGCTAACCACAACGAAGGGTTGGGGACGACTCTCCTCCTGATCATAGACAAACTACAACCAATATTTCTTGCAACTATCACCGAGAGCCCTCAATCAACTTACTACTTCCAGTGCCCTTTGTGTTGCAACATTCCCTTCCTAAAAAATGAACAAATGAATGACTTCTTCTCACCTCCCTTTTACACTATTAAATAGAACAAATTATTCTAAAAATGGCAAGGGGATTGGAAAGAGATCTTCATGTGCACAATCCATGTGTCATCATGCCCACTTTTATTTCTTTTTATTATTTTTTATCCATATTTATTCATAATTTTATTTTTTATTATATTCTCTTCATTACTTGTTATTTTATTTGTTTTTATCTTTTCTTCATTAATTGAGGTCTTATTTATTATAATTTTTTATTGGTTACTTGATATTTTATTTATTTATTATTTATTATATATTATTATTTCATTTGTCATTATTATTATTACTATTTATTAATACGACCATTAAATACTTCCCCTATTTAAGGAACTTCATTGTGAATTTAGTAAACCCATTTATTATTTTACGACATTTATTCATTACCCCAATGTGTTTTCCCAATGCCCTCTACTAAACTAGTATACCAACAGGGATCAAAAGTTACAAGAAACTCGAGAAATATTAAGGAATCTAAAGTCCTTTTTTCTAACTTTCAAAATCATGTATACAAACTCCTTGGTCTATACTATAGCCCCAAGACTCACCACAAGGATTAGACGTCATCTACACCAAGGAAGGCATCCGCCCCTAGTACTCAATGACTCGGGGAATATTGTAAGGCTAGACCAACTCCCTCCGCAACCAAGGTACATAGCCCCAAACATCAAATTCCTTGCACCACTTCCGAATTTCAACATCCCAATCCAATTCTAGGCAGTCAACCTCCTCAAGATGGTCCCATAGATTCTCAAGAGCTATCCATCAAGAGTTATACATGACAAAATAAAAATGGCATATGTAGTGTTGATTGAGTATGTCCCCAATCCAAATGGTTTACACATTCTCCCGCGTAGGTATGGGCTCCCATGAGATCATCAAATAAACTAGCCCTCTCAACCCCTTTATGAAATTCTTGTCAATCACAACATCTCAAAATGCAACCTATGCATTAGTTATAATTATAACATAATACTAAATAATCATTATCTAAACTTTTGCATCTCATCATTAGAACATAACATCATTGTTAGATAACATTCTAAATAGTAAAAATTGCATGCTCATGCATGTTATAAAACATTTATGGAATAACCACATGCTTCATATCAATATATTTGTATCAAAGATATTTTATGACAGCGCATAATATTTGGAAACACATATCAATACAACCTTATGCTATAACATCATAAATACGAGAATCATCTTGATTCTAGAGCAATACTACACTACGCACGCCCTTATCATGATTCATCATAAAAAACAGTTTCATTTGCTTGCATAAACAATGAATCCTAATGATTAAATAATATTATTTAACATCCATCTAGGGTCTAGGATATCTCCTCAATATTATTGTCATTCTATGCATATTTTTTGTTCATTATGGCTACAATGGCTATGGTTCATAATCCTCATTCAATTTTAATTTCCTCTTTAATCCTTCCTCTATAAATAACTTTATCAAATGTACACTAAAACATTGGGATCAATCATAGAATGTTATATCTTTCTCTTTCCAAAAAATTAGTTGTTAGGGCTATTATTTCAATGTTGTACGATTTCCCTTCCCCTATTTAAGATGAGATATCCTCAAAAAAATGTTATAACATCTTGACTTCTATTCTATATTAACATTAAATATATTTCACACCAAACTCTCATTTATTTATAGACTGAAAAATATTTTCTCTTTGAAAAGAAATCATGATAATTAAGAAACATGTTTTCACCCATATTCATCAAAATTGACCACAAGTAAATCTTCATTAATGTGAGGAACACATTACCTCCTTTCATTTATATCAGCACTAGATTTCCACATCCAGATCACATCATTCCTAGTGGGTTATTGTAGTAATCATCATCCCACAATCTCATCATAAATAAGTTTGGAAAGTTTGTTGTTAATTTGTCCTTAAGGACCATCATCATTACTATCTCACTAGAATAAACAAAAACTTAAAACACTTCAACCTTTCAATATTTTTGTTAAGTTTTCACATTGAATGCTTTAAAAGGTGCACCTCTTAAGGAGTGAAAGCATAAGAATCTTAGTGACAACATAATTCCTATAGTTATTTTTAATACAAACACTTTAAAATTGGCATGATTTGACTCCTAAAATAATTTCTTATCATAACACATGTTAGAAACTTAAGGTTATATTTTCACTCCTTAAATATGTAAGAAAATGGTATTTATTACTTCTATACATTCACCCTATTTTTATTCTAGATACATAATTTATTCTAAAATGGACTAAAATATTATATGTAACAAACATAAAAAGGAAAAGAAAAAACATTAAATATTCTCCATTTCTTAAAACAAAATTTCTACATGAAAACAATAAACCTCAAAGAGAATAAAAGTCAATGTTATATCTCCTAAACTAGTGTTATATATCCTTTAGTATGAAACATTAAGATAAGTATAACAATTATTATATTACAGAAAAATATTTCAATTTTCTAATTATGGAAAAGGAGTAGTATTATATGAGGCTACTCAATAGGAACCAAAATACAATACATAAATGTGTTTCATCCACCAATTTCATATTAATAAAAGATTACCATGATAAATAATTTCTAGTAATGAAATTACTCGACACCAAAATCAAATCTACTAATGGTATGTTAAACCCATGTGTGAACTATCATGCTTGACTTATTTCCATTTTAAAACCACATTCCTATTTACATTTCAAAAATTATTCATGGTATATGAATATAATCTATGGTTTTCATAAAAACCATGTCTATTATTCAAGTTATGATTGGCCTTCAAAATATTGTTTTTAACAAAACCGTGTGCATGTCAACCATGCTCTCTATCTGTTATAATTCATAATTTTTAAGTATTTGTTTTTAATTCTTAAATATCATGTGTCGATGTTGATTGAATTTATCTCCACATTTATTACCAAAGGTGTCCTTTACATTGTTCTATAGTCTAATCTCCATTTTACAACTCCACCATAACTTTAATTTCCACTGTGAATTTACTACATTAATGGAACATTAATCATTAATTGCATCTATATAATATAAAAAAAAATTAATGGCTTTTATCATTTATATATTCTTTATTTTGAATGAAAAATATTTCTTTCTGTTTATCCATTTTCCATCTTGTCATATTCTTATGCTCCTATTCATCTAATATACTCACTTTGTTGGCATTATGACATATGTTTGGCACTATGACATACGTGTTGTCCTTGATGGCAACTCACTCAGATGATAGATCATAGTTCAGGCTCTCAAGATAAAAGAAAAAGAGATATACGTAGGTTCCACTTAACCAAGGCATGTATACACGTGGGATAACCAATCAAAAGGTGCATATGCATATACATGCACTTTCATGCAAGGAAAAGCGCGTACATGTGGGAAAACTTGTTTTTAGTCCATGGTATCTAGTCCCTGTTTTTTTGGACCTTTGGGTTTTAGACCATGGTATCTCGTCTGAAATAATGAACCCAGGTATTGGGTCCAAGTATTGGTTCTAAGTGGTTTTAGACCATGGTATTGAGTAAGGCCTAAGACTATAAAAGGGGAAGGAGATCATTAGGAAAAGGCATCCACTAAAGCATTGAATACCTTATGAAGAGTAAGATCTAGAATACTGGTCTTTGGGTTATGGTGAATAGATAGATCTGAATTAAGGAGGAACCTGAGTGCTAGAAGAGGGATAAGCTTTATTGATGGGTCAAGATCTCAAGGCTTGAAGAGAAGTATCTTTGTGTAATTTTGATCTGTTATATTTCGCATATGACTTGATCTGTAAATATGATAATCTTGGTATAATTGATGTCTGAATAAATGAAAAGGGTAAATTATCTTTTATAGATCCGTACACAGGTTCTTCATAGCAAAAGTGCATATACACACTGGCTCAGTAATTCAAAATAGCGTTTACACAGGTTGGCCTTAATACAGCAGCATATGCACGTAGGTTCTACTTAATGAAGTAGCATACGTCTCATAAAATATGTTTTAGCTACTTCTATTTATTGTTGCAGTGTTCTGGGTTCAGGATTGGTTTCTAGTTACTGTTATTATATTCTGGTTACAAGTTTCAGAGAAGTGATTGTTTGATTCAGTTTTGTTTAGTGCAAAGGAGATTGGTTGATGCAGATACATTTGAGGATTGATTGATGATGGATCCAGTCTAAAAATTTATGAAACGTGGTCCCTAATTGAAAAGAGAAGGTTGTAGCCTTCTATAGGATAGCACCTATGTACTAGTACATCAACTAGTACAAGAGCTAAGGGGGTTGTAGCTCCCTTGCAGGAGAAGTTGGAGAACAAGAGAAGGTTGTAGCCTTCTGTAGGTAGAAGCCTACATACTGGTATAAGACTGCACCAGTACAAAAATATTGTAAAAGGAAGTTTCTTGTTAACAATAAGATAGAGAAGCATTGCAGTAGGTGGTTTTCACCCACATTGGGTTTCCACCTTATATCTTGTGTTCATATGTGTGATGATCTGTTCTATTTACTACACCTATTTACTGTCCTTACGATTAATGAAGTTTAGATGCATTGATTAAAGATCTAATAGATTAATTAAATCTTAAGTTTACTGAATATACACTAGTTGCTATAGACACAGTTGCGTGTATACGTTGTTTTCCATATCTGAAGTAGTGTATATCTAAGTTTGAAAATGAAGAATTGTTTGACTTGATAATACTGATTCACCCCCCGTCTCAGTATTATTTCCAACAATTGGTATAAGAGCAGGTCCTTTAGAAGAAGCCTGATCGCTTGAAGGAAGATCTATCATCATGAGCAACTACGAAAAGGATGCATCCATTAGGCAACCAATCTTTGATGGGAGCAACTTCGTCTATTGGAAGGTAAGAACCAAAACCTATCTTCAATCTCTTGGTCTAGAAGTTTGGGATATCATGGAAGGAGGATACACATTCCCATCAACAACTCCTACAAATACAGCTGGTAAAAAGTTGTATGAAACAAATGCAAAGGCTGTCAATACTCTATTGGGGAGTCTATCTCAATTAGAATTTGTTAGGGTTATGCAGCTCAAAACCGCCAAATAAATATGGGACAAGATCATTCTAAGCTATGAAGGAGATGATCAAGTAAAACGTGTAAAACTACAATCTCTCAGAATTCAATATGAAACTCTCAGAATGCACAATGATGAAAGTGTGGCTAATTATTTCTTCCGTATAGATGAGATTGTTAATCACATGAAACACTTGGGTGAAGAAATAAAAGAAGTTACTTTAGTTGAAAAAGTTCTAAGATTTTTGTCTTCTAAGTTTGAATCAAAAGTTTCTACCATAGAAGAAAAGCAGAATCTTCAGAGTATTACTATGTCACAACTGCACGGAATCCTAACTGCTTTTGAAATGAGAAAAAGGGGACCACCAGACATGAGAGAAGCCACATTCAAAGCTTCAAGAAAAGGATAATACAATGAGTGAGGGCATACATCAGAAGAAGAGGAAGAATCAAACTTTGTCATAACCTTCAACGGGGTTCTGGAAGATTTAGAGGTAAGCTACCTTTCAAATGTTTTGTTTGTGGAAGAGTAAGTCACTATGTAGCCAAATGTATTCATAAAGATAAGCTTGATAAAGGTAAGGAATCAATTAAATGGAATAGAAAATAGAATGTAAGTAGGAAGAGCTATTATACACATGAAGACAGCAATGGACTTTCAAATAGTGATGAAGATGAACATGGTAATGATTATAGACTTTTGAGGGATTTTGAAGATGATGATTTCTTGGATGCTATAGATGAAGATGATCTCTATGAAGAAATTTCTAAGCTTAAATTTTTTTTAGAAGAAAAGAATATGATCATAAATACTTTAACATTCCAACATGCTGAAAGGGAAAAACATAATGAAAAGTTGGAATGTGAAATTGTGGGACTTAGAAAAGATATTGAGAAAACAAAAGCTCTTAATCTTAGATTTGCTAAAGGATCTCAAAATTTAGATGAGATTATCAAAGTTCAGTATTCTCCTCTAATCAAGACAAGTCTTGGATATACTGAAGAAGCATCTCAAGCACAGAGGCCATCCACCTCCAAAAGTTATCTTGATGCAGCAATGAGAAGTGAACAGGTTGACAATCGTCAGCAAAGGCATAAAACAGATCACGAAGTAAATCAGGGTCAATCTACTTCAAGGATGAATAGAAGCTACAACCAACCATAGGTAAATCATTCTCAATTTGCCTCAAGAATGAATGTCAATGGAAACTACAATCCCCTGGATGGTAGATTTGATAATCGTAGGAATTTCTTTAATGGCCAATGTTTTTCATGTCACAACTTTGGACACAAAGCTACTCAATGTGTTGCCTACAAGACCATCATGACTCGAGAAGCATGAAATCAAAGGAGCATGACTGGGATCATGAAGAGGACCTACAATTAATTTTCTAATCTTGAAAATGAAATAGAATGCTCTATTTGTAACAACTTTGGTCATGAAGATTCTGAATGTAGGAGTAAGTTTTGGCAAACATCTCAGAAGGAGCAACCTTTATTAGGTCTCAAAACATGGAGAAAGGTAGAACCACAACTAGAAAGATGTGGTACAACCTTATATGTGGAAGGAAAATAAAATCAGTGGTACATAGACAATGGATGTTTGAAACATATGACAGGTGATAAAGAAAAAATTCAGTTGTATAGTGCCTTACAAAAGGAAAGGAAGGTCTCATTCGGAAATGACACACCTACACTCATAAAAGGTAAATGTTTTGTTCTTTTGAAAGAAAAAGTCAAAGTTGGAAATGTTATGGATGTTGATGGCTTAAAGCATAATCTATTGAGTGTTAGCCAAATGTGTGATCAAGGAAATGAGGTAATATTTCAATCAAATGGATGTATTATTCGTGAGATTGATACAATAGAAACATTGATCAAAGGCATAAGAACTCCAAATAATCTATACATACTCAAGGGAGGACAACAACAATGCTATCTAAGCAAGAATGATGGACACTGGTTATGGAACAGAATATTGGGGCATCTAAGTTTCTCTCAGATAAGGAAAGCATGCAAATATCAGGCGGTTCGTGATCTCCCAAACATCAAAATTCCAGACATCATAAATCATGTCAATTTGGTAAGCAAACCAGAACTAATTTCCTTGAGAGGGAAGGATTAGCTAGTAAGCCACTTGAACTTGTCCATACTGATTTATGTGGACATCAAGGAAAAGGTCACCTCGAGGAGAAGAATACTTTATATTGTTCATTGATGACTTTTCCAAGATGTGTTGGATAGGACTTCTAAAGCATAAAGATGAAGCTTTCGAAAAGTTCAAAGCTTTCAAAGCCTTGGCTGAAAATGAATCAGATCATAGAATCAAATGCCTCAGGTCTCATTGAGGAGGGCAATTTACCTTGGATGAATTTTTCGACTTTTGTGAAGAACATGGCATTAGAAGGGAATTCTCTACTACAAGGACTCCTCAGCAAAATGGAGTAGTGGAAAAGATGAACAAAATGGTTCAACAAATGGCTTATGCTATGCTTGATGAATCTAGAACTCCTGCAACCTTCTGGAGTGAAGCTGCATTTATTGTTGTTACTATTCTCAACAAAACAAACATTCGAGTAAACAACACTCAAACTCGTCATGAACTCTATTATGGTAAGACTCCTACGGTAAAATACTTCAAGGTTTTTGGAAGCAAATGTTACATCAAAAGGACTGATGAAAATCTTGGCAAGTTTGAACCTAGAGTAGATGAAGGAATTCTCCTTGGTTACTCTTCCTGGAGTAAAGGATATAAGTGTTACAATAAAAGACTTGAAAAAGTTGTTGAAAGTATTGACGTGGTGGTTGATGAAGAAGGCAACAATACAAAATAGATAAAAACCAAAGATTTTGAAGACGAAGAGGACTATTCTTCAACATCAGATCAGACTAATGCTGAAGAAGAAACTTATGAGGCACTAGAAGAATAGATAAGAATAGAAGAAAAGACTCCATCTAGTTATGTACAGAGGAATCATCTAGAAACTCAGATTTTGGGGAAGAAAGAGGTAGGCATTCAAACAATAAGAACTATAACAGAAGCTTCAAGCTATCTAGCATTTCTCTCCTCCGTTGAACCAAAAAATGTAAGAGAAGCATGTAAAGATTAATGGTGGGTCAAAGCCATGAATGAAGAACTTGAGTAGATTGAAAAGAATAACACTTGGGAATTGGTTCCTAGACCTAATGATAAGAATGTCATAGGGACCAAATCGATATTCAAAAACAAGCTAAACAAAAATGGAGATGTTATTAGAAACAAGGCTAGACTTGTTTGTAAAGGGTATGCTCAACAAGAAGGTATATACTTTGAAGAAACCTTTGCGCCAATTGCTAGACTTTAAGCCATAAGAATGTTCCTTGCTCTTTCTAGATTTCAGAAGTTCAAAGTATATCAAATGGGTGTGAAATCTACCTTTTTAAATGGAGACTTAGAAGAAGAAGTATATATTGAGCAACCAGATGGATTCATCCTTGGAAATGATTAAAAACTTGTATGCACACTTAACAAGGCACTCTATGGTCTTAAACAGGCTCCAAGGGCTTGGTATTATCATCTGGACAAATACCTCCATCAACAAGGTTTTTGAAAAGGATCAATAGATAGCAATCTATATATAAAAATTGATAATGATAAATTTCTAATACTTGTTGTGTATGTTGATGATATCATATTTAGTACCAATGAAGAAGCCATGAATCAAAGCTTTGCATTGGTGATGCAGAAAGAATTTGAAATTTCCCTCCTTGGTGAGCCCACATATTTTCTTGGTTTACAAGTCCAACAAAACAAAGACAATATCTTTCTATCACAAACCAAGTACCTCAAGCAGATCTTGAAGAAATATGGCATGGAAGATTCGAAATGAGTATGTACCCCTACGGTAACAGGATGAAGCCTCAGCGCAAATGATGATTCAGCAGTAGTACATTAACCAACCTATAGATCCATGATTGGTAGTCTTCTCTATCTGACAAGTACTCGACTAGACATCATGTATGCAGTGGAAATAGTTGGAAGATTCCAGGAAAATCCAAAAGAAGCACACCTCCAAGCGGTTAAAATGATTTTCAGATATCTTCAAGGAACACAAAACTATGGCTTATGGTATCCTAGAGATACAGATCTCACACTTCACGCATACACAGATGTAGATTGGGTAGGAAGCATGGATGATAAAAAAGGCACTGGTGGTGGTGCATTCTTTATGGGTTCCAAATTAATATCTTGGTTCAACAAGAAACAAAGTTTAATAGCATTATATACAGTAGAAGAAGAATATGTGGCTGTTGCATCTTGCTGCACATAACTCCTTTGGATGATGCAAACTTTGCAAGACTTCCAAATCACTTATACTCCACCTATCTCCATTTTATGTGATAATACAAGTGTAATCAGTATTTCAAAGAATTCAGTCACGCATTCAAAGACCAAGCACATACCTATCAAATATCATTTTCACTGGGAACAACTGCTTGAAAAATAGGTCAAATTGGAGTATGTTCCCTCCAAGGAATAGGTTGTTGATATATTCACCAAACCATTGCCCAAGGAGACATTTGAATACCTCAGATAGAAACTGGGAGTAGTTGATGCATCATCTTGTTGTTGAAACTTAACTGTTTTAGAGAAAAGTGGTTGTACGTGAGTTTTAGGAGGAGCATCTACGTACATACATCAGTTTCTGTGGATACAGCCGCGTACATGTTTATTTGAAGAAAAATAATGGGCCAGACTTAGGATAAAAATAGTCTGACATGGGTCTGATAGAGATCATCTGGCACGGGTTCAAGGGGATCATATACTTCTAATAATGCATTGTTGGCATTATCTTAGAGAATCTTGCTTCAATTTCACAATTGTTTTTGGTTTCAGGTGGAACAGGTGTTGAGGGAGAATATGGTTGCTGGTCTGAATGATGATTGAAATATGCTGCTGATGATAGTTGTTGATGACTATCATAGTCTTGATGTAGATATTTTATCTCTATGTCTTGTGTATCTTTTATCATCAAGGTCATGTAACGACCTATTTTCATTTCCCCACTATGCCTGGGATGGATGATGTAATGTTCTTGATTTATCATGTGTAAACATTTGGTGTATCCCCACTTGGTTGGGTGGAAGAGTCAATATTGGTATATCCCCACTTGGTTGGATATGGATGTATGTATGAGATCTCAGTGATAAGAAGGCCATTTATAATGTATAGAGTATGTCTTTCTTGTAGAACATATTTTTGCAACCCTTACCTACAGTTAGCGGGGGCATGGACATCATAGCAGGGAGAGATTTCAACATGTACTCAGGGGGAGCATAACACTTTGCCCTTGATGACAAAGGGGGAGAATGACTTTGAGTGACTTGGGGTTGCCATCAAGTCCAAAGGGGGAGATTGTTGGCATTATGAAATAGGTTTGGCACTATGACACAGGTGTTTTCCTTGATGGCAACTCACTTAGATGACAGATCATAGTTCAAGCTCTCAGGATAAAAGAAAAAGAGATATACGCAGGCTCCACTTAACCAAGGCGCGTATACATGTGGGATAACCAATCAAAAGGTTCTTATGCGTATGCATGCACTTCCATGCAAGGAAAAGCGCGTACATGTGGGAAAACTTGTTTTTAGTCCATGGTATCTAGTCCCTATTTTTTTGGACCTATGGTTTTTGGACCATGGTATTCCATCTGAGGTATTGAACCCAAGTATTGGGTCCCAAGTATTGGTTCTAAGTGATTTTAGACCATGGTATTGAGTAAGGGCTAAGGCTATAAAAGGGGAAGGAGATCATTAGGCAAAGGAATTCACTCAAGCATTGAATATCTTATGAAGAGCAAGATATAGAATCTTGGTCATTGGGTTATGGTGCATAGCTAGATATGAATCAAGGAGGAACCTAAGTGCTAGAAGAGGGATAAACTTTATTGATGGGTCAAGATCTCAAGGCTTGAAGAGAAGTATCTTTGTGTAATTTTGATCTATTATATTTGGCACATGACTTGATCTGTAAATCTGATAATCTGGTTATAACTGATGTCTGAATAATTGAAAATGGTAGATTATCTTTTATATATTTGTACACAGGTTTAGCATAGAAAAACCAAGTATACACCCTAGTTCGGTAATTCAAAATAGCATATACACATGTTGGCCTTAATAAAGTAGCATATACATGCAGGTTGTACTTATTGAAGTAGCATACTTCTCATAAAATATGTTTTAGCTACTTCTATTTATTGCTGCAATGTTCTAGGTTTAAGATTGGTTTTTGGTTACTGTTAATATATTCTGGTTACAACTTTCAGAGAAGTGATTGTTTGATTCAGTTTTGTTTAGCGCAAAGGACATTGGTTGATGCAGATACATTTAAGGATTGATTGATGATGGATCCATTCTGAAAATTTATTAAACATGGTCCCTGATTGAAAAGAGAAGGTTGTAGCCTTCTGTAGGACAACACCTATGTACTGGTACATCATCTAGTACAAGAGCTAAGGGGGTTGTAGCTCCCTTCCAGGAGAAGCTGGAAAATAAGAGAAGGTTGTAGCCTTCTGCAGGTAGAAGCCTACATATTGGTATAAGACTACACCAGTATAGAAATATTATAGAAAGATGTTTCTTATTAACAAGAAGATAGAGAAGCATTGTAGTAGGTGGTTTTCACCCACATTAGGTTTTCATCTTATATCTTGTGTTCATATGTGTGATGATTTGTTTTGTTTAATGACTTGTTTACTGTCCTTTGATTAATGAAGTTCAGATGCACTAATTAAAGATCCAATAGATTAATTAAATCTTAAGTTTACTGAATATACGCTAGTTGTTGTAGACACAGTTGCGTGTATACACTGTTTTCCATATATGAAGTAGTGTATATCTAAGTTTGAAAATGAAAATTTATTTGACTTGATAATACCGATTCACCGCCACTCTTAGTATTATTTCCAACACACTTTTCCTTTAAACCTTTCTTTCTATTGAGAAATCTAGGGCATGGAAAGTTAAAAGATTTCTCTACTTGATAATTTCTTGTGATATACTTTTACTGCTTATCTTATAGTCCTTTATTTGTTATGTTATTATTGTGTTATTTTAATCAAGGTAATTATCAATATGCACAATAAAAGGCAAGTGATACAATATGTAGGCTTGTTATACAGGACCAAAACCTCTCACATCTTGAGAGGAAAATTTGATCAAAATTCTACTTCGAGATATTCAATTAATGAGTACCAAGACCATGAAAAAGACCCATGACTCTAGTATCCTCTAAAGAACCTTGTCACTAACCTTTATTCTCTACCTCTTCCATTTCTTGATTTTCTGCTTGATCTTGAGCTGCTCTCCTCGGCTCCTTCTAGATAAAACGATCTCTATAATTCACATTGGTTCTTCTCTATTTCTCCTAGAGAAGCTTGGTCTCTATGATTTCACTTACTGCCTCTAAAGAATCCTGGTCTCCAAATCTCTATCTTGGTTTCTCATAATAGGTATCCAAAAGAATCCTTCCTTTGTTGCCCCAAAAGAAACCTCCTTCGCTACCTCGGAAGAAACATTTTCTTCACTACCCTAGAATAATCTCTTCTTTCCTTGCCTAAAATAATCATATCTTCTTTGATCCCAGAAGAAACCTTCTTTATTATGCCCAGAATAATCCCCCTTCGTTTTCCCAGAAAAGAAAAATTCCTTCGCTTGCGTAGAAGAAACTCTCTTTATCACTTCTTCGTACTTCTTCACCAAATGTATGTCAAGTTTCTTGATTTCAAGTGAGGTCGAGTTAGGCTTTATACAGACCTCATCCCATGTCCTTTAGGCTGACATGATCACTAGAGTTTAGGTCGACTTCTTCAAGACTATTCTTCCATCGTTGTTGGCTGACTTGAAGAGGATAAGTGACAAGATCTTGGAGGATCCTTTACATAGACAAGTTTGACTCTATAGCATGAATTCATTACAGGACAATGACTCTATCATTTATGTATAGATGACAAATAATTCCTAAAGACTCTCAACGGGATTCTTGACTCAAAAGTAAAATCTCTTGCTTATGAGACCCATGAAGCAAGCAAAACAATAGTTTTATTTTTCTCCCTTACATCACATTACATAAAATCATAACTACATCTCATTATGAAGACTGAACCTAGTTACACTTTTCATTACTTTCTCCCCTTCATCTCTTGCTCCTTATATACTCTTTTTATTTCATCCTTCCTTCTATATTAGTTTCTCTTATCTTACATATTTTATCTCTAATTATCATTCTGTATACTCTTATACATTCTTCTTCCTTTATAATCCTCTTATATTCTTTACACATGTCTTTCTTTTCTAAACCATTTTTTACTTACTCTATACAATTTTCACCTTTTAATTTACATCTTATTCTTCCATGCTTGATACTTTCAATTTTTATTCTTCACTTTCTTTTATCTATGTAGCCCTATATTATACTCTTTATAGCATATATTTATTTATTTATTTTGTATACTTTATATCAATATTTTAACACCTTTGCACTTTTTAACATGTATATATATTCACCCTTACTTATTTTATATTATCTTTGCTATCTATTTCCTAATACTTGTTTTTTTCTTTTACCTTACTATATCCTTATATTTTACATTATTTTCTATTATACATAATAATTCTATTGTATTTAATTATTTTGTTCTTCTATTATTCCACTATATTTACTGCTATACCTTACCGTTACTCACATACTTTTTTCATTTGTCTCCAGCATACCTCTACTTACTTTTATCCCTTATATCACTTTTTTTACACCTTTGCACTGTTTAACTTGTAGATATATTCACTCTTACATACTTTATATTATCTTTGGTGTCTATTTCCTAATACTTTTCTTTCTTAGCTTGTTATATCCTTATATTTTACTTTATTTTTTATTTATATCTATTAATTCTATTGTATATAATTATTTTGTTCTTATTTCACTCTACTTACTACTATATCTTACGATTTCTCACATACGTTTTTCATTTTTCTCTAGCATACCTCTGCCTTACTTTAGATATATCAT
The DNA here is from genome assembly GCA_000404065.3 of Pinus taeda. Classification (NCBI taxonomy): domain Eukaryota; kingdom Viridiplantae; phylum Streptophyta; class Pinopsida; order Pinales; family Pinaceae; genus Pinus; species Pinus taeda. The sequence goes on from APFE031380334.1 coordinate 222,062, forward strand.
ACTATGTTTCATTTGGTCGCATCTTTTACCTTTTTTTTTAATCTTGCTCTTATCCTTCTTTATGTTACCTTATTGTACATATTTTTACTCCCTTTTTCACCTTTTATTATATATTATACCCGTATTATATGTATTTGTCTTGGATTATATGATTTCCATCGTTTCTTTGTCTCTTGATTCTTCTTTATTTGTTCTTTGTTTATTATTTACTACAATCCCTTTTTATTATTTTTTCCTTGTCCACTTTATATTCATAAGTATTATTTTCTACTCATGCTTTTTTTCTTTCTCACTTCTCATATTATAATGTTCCCTTGATTATCCTTTTTTAGTTGCAACCTCAAATTTTTATTTTATTTTACTTATATTACTATTTATATATATTTTCTATCACTAATTTTTACTTTCATTGTTCTTTATTGCAGGGAATTTGATATCATATTAAAGGTTATAATAAGTTCTAAAACAAAACTAAAATGTATATTTTCGGTTGGGGATGCCACTTAAAATCTTTCAATCTAAATATTGAACTAATCAAAGCTTATAAATATCAAAATATTTAAACAATAGATGAAACTGCTTGCATGATACACCTTTCACCCTCAGTTTACTTCTCTAAAATGGGAAGAGTTCTTTTAATATTTTCTTGCGCAACAATATGAGGCTTGGAAGATAACAAATGTATACAAATCTCCAATGTCATCTAGTAGAGGTGCCATTCCTGAAGGAAAATGAACATCCCTCTGATCGACAGATCTTCAAAAACTCTATTAGAAGGGTGAAAAATTCAACTCACTTCATTTTTATTGAATTAATGAACCATGAACAATACCTTATTTTAATTATTTAAATTTATAGGAATAGCACACAACCTAAGTAGGGATGACCAAGTACGAATGTGATCTCTTGTACATGGAATATTTGATATCAATTTGTTTTCCACCTACTTTTATACTCAAGATATTTAGATATATTTTCTCATTTGGACTAACTATTAATTTTTTTAGCTATAACTTCAAATTCACCACTCAAAAAAACAAGCATCAGAGCCCTAGAATTTTAAGTCACCAGGGATGAGTTCAAACCATGAGGAGACCACATAATTTTTGTAAATAGTTGTCGATCTGAAGCAATGTCTACATTACCAATGAAAGCTACATATCAGCAACTACTTCTAGATCGAAGATATAAGGCTCAATGTGTCTAGGGGAGGAATAATATATTCTTCCTTTATAATTATTTACTGGGACTGGGGTCCATGGCATTAGAAACCAAATATCCTTCCCAAACTTTTAGAATATATTTTGAATCAAAGGAGAGTATCATTGATTATCTCATGGAGGATGATTTCATTTGATACTGTGATACCATCCCCACACCACTCGACATCGTCGAGCTCCATGCTGCTCGATAAATTTTTCTACATGTTTATTTGATTTTTTTCCATCTGGATTAGAAGGATTTTGAGTGATGGGTGATGCCCACAATCACAAGAAATTTTCTGCTAACAACCCTAGTAGAGTTTGCTTCTTGTTTGCAACATATGCCAAGAAATGACATAAGTGGAGTATGAGCAAAACTAGATCTAGGAATTCCAACATTGTTAACATTAGATTTAACAAAATTATGGGATTTACCTTAACTTTGTGTTTTCAATCTATAATTTATTTATTTTAAATAATTTGGCATTTAATAATAAAATCTTCCAAATATGGTAAATGTACTAAATGTTTTATAATCTAAGATGGAATAATACTTTTTATATTGGTAGATATTGTTTCAACTATTGGTTGTTCATATTAATTAAATAAATTTCATTGTTATTTAATAGAGATAATTGAATAAATTTCACTATTCTTTAATAGAGGGAAATCGCATAATACAATATTCAATTCTCATTAAACCAATCCATGATGAGAGAGAAGAAGTATGTAGTTCAATAATCTGATCTAGATATTAGATGATAGTTACAATTTAAAAATAAAAATTAACTATATTTTTATGAATAAATCTAGAATGATAGCATTAAATCCAATAGTTTACCAATTCTTTTGCCTCAGATTTAGAATAATAACAACATATCCCTTATGTTTAACATTATATTATGTAGTAAATGTTTAACTCCCAAAGGTACTTAGAGCTTAAACCTAGGCTCTAATACCAAATGTAATGACCCAAAATTAAAATATACAAAAATAAATACAACAACCATGCTATCAAAATAAATATTCTGCTGATTAGTTAATAATTTTAGACATTAACATTAGGAGAGAAAACTTACCTATATGGAAAAGAATGAAAAATAGATCTTACTAGTGACTTCAGGGTTGTAACGCCATCCATATATTGCTAACCATAACAAAGTATTAGCGACAACTCTTTTCGCAACCATAGAGACGTTGTAGCCAATATTTCTTGCACCTATCATCCAGTAGCCCTCAATCAACTTACTATCACTAGTGTCATTTATCTTGCAACATTCCCTTCTTCAAAGAATGAGTGATTTAATGACTTCTTCTCACATACCTCTTCTACCATTAAATAGGAACAACTATTCTAAAAATGGCAAGGGGATTGAAAAGGGATCCACATGTGCACAAACCATGTGTCATGATGTCCACTTTTATTTATTTTTATTATTTTTTATCCATATTAATTCATAATTTTATTTATTATTATCTTTTATTCATTACTTGTTATTTTATTTATTTTTATCTTTTCTTCGTTTATAGATGTTTTATTTAATATTATTTTTTCTTCGTTACTTGTTATTTTATCCATTTTTTTCATTTTTATTTGTTGTTCTATTTATTTATATATTATTATTTCATTTATCATTACTATTTTTAGTATTTATTAATGCAGACATTACACACAAAATTTTACTTGGGTATAAGATCTCAATACCACCCATGATGTGTTTTCAAAAGGTAACTTCACCAATATCTCTCCTAATATCCCATCCACATTTCCAGGAAATTGAGGGTCTATTGAGGCCTCGAAAATCGCAGCAACAACATTTGGGATAACTACCCAATCCGGACCTTAAAACAACTCCTTTTCTGTTTTGGATAGTGGCTCCAGCTGGTTCAATTAGGTCCAGTTACCTTCTTCGAACCACTATCAGCTTCAAATATATCTCTAATTGCTAATAGCTAGGGCCATCAGATCAATTCTTTGAGTTAATCAGGCAAGAAGAATGATCCTTAAGTTGTTTTTGTGGAACAACCAAACCAATCTAAATTTTTTCTTCGAAAGAGGACTTCTAGAAATCTAGAATTAATCTAAATGCAAACTAATTCTAAAATGCAAGAAAAAGGAAGTAAATCCTAATCCTATCTCAATTAAGTAGATATAGATCTAGCCAAACCTAGAGAAATATATTTCAATGATTTGGGATTTAAATATGTTTGGCTTATAATGAATATCAAGCCAACGAAATAGTTCCATTAACTCACATTATGAATACCAAAACATATTCTATTTAGAGACCTCTTAATTGAAATAATCAATGATAACATTTAGGAAGTAGTTCAAAAAATGATATTGATTGTTAAATTAATAATTTGAATAATTAAACAAGAATATGAGGAAATATTTCACAACATATCATTATTTGTTAAATTCAAGATAGACTTTTGAGTAAATAGTTACTAAGAAATCATAATTCAACACATAAGAGTAGAGATAAATAATAAGATATGATTGAGAAAAATTACTCATATTGACAATAGTGCACAAATATGAATAAAATGATACATTCATGCCATTTTAAAATGAAACTAGTGTTTAAAGCAATAGTATTAAAAATACCAATTTATTAAATGCATTTCTTTGGCTTTGGACTCCAACAGTCTTTTAGAACGCTTGAACTTCTTTGTTTAAAACTAGAGTTGTAATAGTATGAACTCTACCCATCAAAACATAACTCAAAGTGCAAAAGAAAAATCTTGAATAATATTGTAGATCCGAGTTTTCTCCTATATCCTACAAATCTAAATCCTTTATATAATAGTGCCTTCAAGAATTTGTGAATTGTGGAGAACAGTAGAAATACCTTGTAATAGAAAATCTGAAAAGGTAAATTCACTATTTATTTATGACCAAAATAGAGGTACAAAGATAGAAATACCATATGCACATTGCTCAGCTCATAAAATAAATAGTAGCAGTTTAGTCTTTCTCACAAATATGATTCAAGGAGTACAGCAGTGCAACTTCTCAAAATTGTTTGTGAAAAACCTAAAACAATATTCCACTCGTTCTATTGAGAAAAGTGTGAAAGTGCAATAGTGTGAGGTTTCGTAAGCCTTTCTTCATAAATTTCCGGACCTTGATTTCATACAACAAATAAGCTTAAATAGAAGAAAACAATTGAATCTATTGTGCAGAGGGTTGAGGGAATTTAAATAGATCCTTCAACAATGCTTAAAGGAAAACAATCTTTTGGTGGAAATTTTTCAATGTGATTTGTTGTTTTCATCAACTTTGTTTGTTCCATCGAAATATCCAAATGCTTTCTTGTTTGTTTGAATAGAATTTTTGCTTGTCAGCACAGATGTCCTCTTCTATCATGAACCTGAACAAGAAAAACAAGAACCGATAAGCTGGAAATAAATGAAATTGATAAGCTAGTTTTATTTGAAACAAATCACTTTTGCAGGAAATTAGGAAAAACATAAAGTTTAAATAAATTTTGATAACAAACATAATCGAGAGAAATGTAGAGTGATGCCTCTCATAAGATGCCTCTAATAAGACAAGTCAAACATTACTATTTTAACATAAATCAAAATATGTTTTATGCAGGGGGTGGAACTCAGAATAATCATAATTGTTTTAAAGCTAGGAGTATTATTAAACAAAACTAAAAAGGGGTTTTCTTAAAACACATCGCAATCAGACTTCACAATGGTGGATGTGATGTTATAAACCGTGTCTTTTTAAAACTTGTGATTACGAAGTGCGAGATGATGTCATGGTGATGTGGTGGATGATGTGTACGATTCATGTGGTAGATGGCGTGGCAGAATGATGTGTTATCACAGATCACAAAACAGGGGGAGGCTTAGTGGTTTTTTCAGAGGGGTTCGAAGTGGTAAGTGGTTTTTGAAGGGGGGAGTTCGAAAGAATGGAGGAGTGACATATAGAGGTAGGCATTTAGATGGGAAAACCACTATTCAGATTGCCCTTGTAAGAAACTTAAAATTTAGCGTGGGGGGGTTTGAAACCATTATCTGTCGATGATTTAAGCAGATAGATCTAGGTCATTCATTTTAATAGATAAGTCTAGCTTTGGTTGTATCTCACAAAGCATTCAAAGAGGAGGCACAAATGAAATATGTTTTAAGTACTGAATATTTGCGATTTGTGATCTGCAAGATGATGTGGAGGATGACGTCAAAGGTGACGCGAATCTGACGTCAGTGTTGAGGTGGAAGATTACATGGCGGAATGGGTCTTATTACAAAATCATAATCGACATAACACAAGAGGCATGTAGAAATGATCCTTTGGTATTTGTGATAGTTGCAGATGTGGGGGAATTTATGAATGACATGTAATTTTTATTAGGTTTTGGGGCTTATTGCAAATCGCAATTGCAAGTGGTGGTGTAGAACGATTAAGACTGTGATTCTTGTGATTGCACGGATGTGGAGGGATTTATGAACTATAGTTAATAATCTTGGCATGTTCGGCTATATTGCATATTGCAATTGGGAAAGGGAAGAGTGCTTGGCCTTTGGATTTTTGTGATAACCTGCGGATGTGGGATTTTATGGAATATCATGTATAATCCCACCAGGTTTGGACTTAATTTAAATCGCAAATTGACGTAGGTAATGGGCTATGAATTTTAGAAAATGTGATAGCTCCGGACGTGGGGATTTATGTAATGGATTTTATAATCCCTTCGAGTCTAGGCTTAATCGGATATTATAATTGGTTAAGGTATGAGACTTAAGTTTTGTGATTTATTGTGATGTCTAAGACATGGGGAGAATCATAGAATTAATCTCATCTTCGGGTCCGAGGTTAATCACATTTCACAATTTGGAGTTAGCGGAAGGGTATTTTCTTTTTTAACTTTGTTTATTTGCGATGCAGGGAACTCTTAGCCTTTAGAAACTTTGCGATACAGAATTTGGATGAGTTGGAGTTTAGAAATAATTTCACCTTTGGGAATTAAAAACTCCTATTTTGCTTTTTATTTAAATAACCCTTATTTTAAATACTTGAGGTTTTTTAAAGCCTAAGTATAGTCTTGTTCTAGGGGGCTATTTAAATTTTTTTTTGGATAATAAAGGTTTAATACTTGGGTTTTAAATAAAAAAGCCTAAGTATTAAACTTCGATTATAGGATTTTATTAACAATTTCTTTATTTCTTTTATGTTGATTTTCTATTTTTTAGTTTTTTTAAAGAGATAAAAAAATGAAAGGCTTTCTAAAACTAAAGGGTCACTATTTTAATGTAATAAATTTCATAGGAAATTTATAATATATTAAAATGGTGTTCATTGAACAGTACAACAGGATCATGGAAAACATCATGATTGGAGCAAAATTCACTCTTAATGAGATCACTACTTATACCACTACTGTCAAATAATTATAAAATGTTTTCACTTGATCTTACGAAGAAATTCCTAGCATCGATCCTCAAATTGTAGAACATGAAATCAAAAATTACAAAGGAGCTAAGGTTATTCAACAAAAACTCCTACGAGTCCACCCTCACAAAGGTACTTCCATCAAGATGGAATTCGAAAATTTTATCAAAGCTAAGTTTATCTTTCATATACCTTTCATGGAATGGGTTTCTAACATCCTTGTTATCTCCAAGAAATAGGGTTTTATCATGTTTGTGTCAATTATGTGAATTTGAATAAGGAATGTCCAAAAGAAAACTACCCATCCATATTTATTGATCAGATTATTTATGTATATACTGGAAGTGAGATATTTGCCTTCATGGATGACTTTTATGACTATAATCAAGTATAGATAAAAAAGCAAGATCAACACAAACTAGATTTGATTTGTCATTGGGGTACATTTACATATAGAAAACTTCCATTTGGTATTCAAAATGTTGGTGTTGTGTTCCAACACTCCATGTCATATGCTTTTCATGACATTGAACGAATTGTGGAGGCCTATTTGGATGACCTTGTTGCTCACTGTACTCAACAAGTTGACAATCCTATGCATCTAACAGCCATATTTATCTATTTTTGCTACTATAATATTCATTTGAATCCTCGCAAATGAATTTTTGGCACAAATTCCAGATGATTTCTAGGCTTCATCATTGCCATGTATGGATTGTGGTTGATCCTCTCAAGGTTAAGACTATCGTCAAATTTCCTCCTCTGTGCATTATCAGTCAACTTCAAAGTTTTCAAGGTAAAGAAAAATTCTTATGTCGATTCAATTCCAACTATGTTGAGGTTACCAAGGGCTTTATGGACCTTCTTAAAAAGGATACATCATTTGTAAGGGATGACTAAGAACAACAATGTCTTGATGCTTTGAAAAATTCCTTGATGTCTACCTAATTATTAAGCCCTCCTAACTATAGTTGGGACTTCATTCTCTATCTCGTAGCCTCTTATTCGACTCTTGGAGTTATCTTTGTCCAAGAGAATGAGGACCACCATGAAAACTTCATCTAGTATCTAAGTAGAGTGTTATTAGGGGACAAAATTTGCTACCCATACATTGAAAAGTTAGCTCTCATTGCTATCTTCATTGTACAATAGCTTAGACACTACGTTTTCTTACATAATATTATTTTCATTATTGATTCCAATCGCATCCACCATTTTATTAATCATCAAATGCTTGGTGGAAATACTCCAACTGGATACTTATCTTGCATGACTTTTATATGGAATTTATGGTTGCCACAACAAATAAATCCTTGGTCTTCATAAAAATGTTATGTACACTTCCCTCTGCTTTGGAAGAAACAATGGTCAATGATTCCTTCCCTAACAAATATGTGTTCCACGTTAGCTCTTTTGATCCTCAGTATGGGGATATCTCGCTCTATCTCTAGAATCAAAAGTTTCGGCCTAAGTTGTCCCGTGATGACCATCGACGCATTCACCATAGCTCTAAAAATTTACCTTGTAATTGATGATACTCTTTACCCCTGCAGAGTAGATATGGTGTTACATCAATGTTTGACTCATGGGTAGGTTGAACAAGTTTTGAGCTATTTCCATGTAGGATCATGTGGCAGTCATGTCTCTAGGTTAGCGAAGGATAGAAAATTTTATGAATTGGATACTTCTAGCCATCAATCTTTAAATATTGTTTCTCCGCCATCTAGAAGTGTCATCCTTGTCATATATTTACTCATAAAACGCATGTTCATCCTTCTCCCCTTCATCCTATGGTCATTATTGGTCCCTTTGTAAAATGGGGTATTTATTTCATGTAGTGCAAGTCTTCCTCATCCAATTGTCATAATCACATCATTGTGGCCATCGATTACTTCACCAAGTCATTTGAGGCTATGCCTACCTATTCGATTGATGGCACCACTGCAATGCTTTTCTTGTTGAATTGAGGCTTCTGTGATCCATATCAAGTTTACGAGAAAATTCTTCGGTGTAAATCACATGATAATAGCTTTGTCGACATGTTTTGAACTAGACAGTGTGGTTCATCATCAAGACAAGTTGAAGAATCAGATTTAGGCTACACGTTAAATAGTTAGAGCAGGACCTTCAATGGCTATATTTGACCAGGTAACGGCTAAATTGACCAACTAACGGCTATGTTTGACCAGGAATCGGCTAGTAGGATAGGACCAAGGGAAAGGAGAGCAATTTAATTAAAAGCTAAAATAAGTTAAAGTTAAAGAATTTAAATAATTATAAAATCAATAGTTAGTTATATTAGTATTAAATCAATTTATTTTTATTTTTTTATTTTTATTTTATTATTATTATTATTATTAATAAAAAATCCTATTGTTATAAATAAATTTAAGTTTAATATAATAAGAATCTATAATTTTATTTTATTTAATTGCTAATTTATTTATTAATTTGTTAATAATAATAATAATAATAATAATATATGTATATCCTACTCTTAGAATTGTTATTTTAAAGTTTAATATAATAAGAATTTTATTTTGATTTTAATTTAATTTTTTATTTAAAAAAAGAAGGCTTAAACTAAAGGCTATTTGAATTTTACATAAACTAACCCTCAAAGAGGAACAAAGAAAAGAGAGCGGGTTAAAGGGAAAAAAGGGGAAACTAACAAACAAAAAACAAGCAATAAAAGGCGGAAGGGGGGAGGAAGGGAAGAACGAGACTAGGAAGCAAGGGCTACGGCTAGGATTCGACAGCTACTGATCTTCCAACCATCCTATCTATTAAGATTTCTTGGCCTTTTTTCAATTTCAAGGGCTTCCCTAAATTTTCGGTGATGGAACTGCGAAACTCTAGCAATAACACTAGCCTCCTCGATACACACATGATGTTTAGTATTCTCCGCATGCTCTGCAAGTGCGGAAGACTCGGTTCTCCTATGTTTGAGGTCAGCCATGTGTTCACTGATCCTCTGATTAATAGAGCACCCAGTTTCACCAATATAGAGGGTCCCACAAGTACAAGGAATCATATAGACCCCCTCATGCCCTTGGGGTTGATAGGATCCTTCACTGGTCAGAGGGAATTATGAATGGCGTTAAGAGGTCTGAAGGTCGAGGGAACATTATGTTTCTTAAGAATCCTCGTTATCTTATCAGTGGTCCCCTACACAAATGGTAGTTGGACCCTTGGGACCGGATCTTTAGGATCTTTTTATTTAACGAATTTTTGGTAGCTTTGAGGAAAGCCTTCTGACCCAAGTGTCTACTATAACCATTCTCAAGAAAGACATTAAGGAGATGGGTTTCCGCTTTCTCAAAGCTCCTTTTAACAAATATCCTTAGGGCCTGAGTAGCGAGGGTGTTGAGAACACCCAACTTTTGAGCTAGGAAATGGTGGGAATTGGCATGAAGATACTGCTCCATATGTGTCTTCTTTCAAAACACTTGGTGGGAGAGTGAACCATCACTATTCTTTGAAATAAGAATATCAAGGAACAGGAGGCAACCATGAGCTTCTTTTCCCTTGGTGAACTTAATGGCTGAGGATTGATTGTTGAGATGATCGGAGAAGAGATCTAACTCCTCTTGGCCATGAGACTAGATGACATTAGTGTCATCTACATATATTTTCCAAAGTTTAGGCAGGAGGCAGGCTGAGTTTAGACCTCTAGATTCAAAATCTTCCATAAAATAATTAGCAACAATAGGGTATAGGGGTGAGCCCATGGCAATGCCACAGGTCTACTGAAAGAACTCCCCTTCAAAACTAAAAATGTGGAAGTGAGACAGATCTCAACTAATCGAGCGGTGTCGGGATTCAATAGGTGGTTGATCACCTGCATGGCCTCCTTTATAGGGATACATGTGTAAAAGGAAACAACATCAAAGCTAACAAGAATGTCCCCAAGGTCAAGCTTGATGTTCTTGAGCTCCTCAACAAAGGAAGCAGAGTCTTTGACGAAGGACTTGATATGGCCAACTAAGGACTTAAGCCTGGAGGCAAGGAATTTTGCAAGAAGGTAGGTAGGACCTCCAATAGTGTTGACAATGGGCCTTAGGGGATCTCCCTTCTTGTGAATTTTAGGGAGCCCATAGATCCTAGGAGTTATGGGATTAGGATTAAATTATAGATTCTTATTATATTAAACTTAAATATATTAATAACAATAGGTTTTATTAATATTTATATAATAAAAAAATGATTATAATAAAAAAGATAACTAACTATTGATTTTATAATTATTTAAATTCTTTAACTTTAACTTATTTTAATTTTTAATTAAATTTCTCTCCTTTCCCTTGGTCTTGTCTTGCTAGCCGATTCCTAGTCAAATATAGCCGTTACCTGGTCAAATATAGCTGTTGAAGGTCCTGCTCTAACTATTTAACATGCAGCCTAGATCTAATTCTTCAACTTGTCCTGACGATGAACCACACTGGTTGGTTCGAAATGCATCGACAAAGTTATTATCATGTGATTTACACCGAAGAATTTTCTCATAAATGATTTTCTTCTTTAATCTTGTCACTTCTAGGTTTGGTGTTAATAAATGGATTGTGACTGATTACGACTGTCACTTTGGCAATCACATGATGACTAAATTGATATCAAGGTTGGGGTTCTGCCATGAGAAACTCACTCCCTACTATCCTTAAGCTAATGGTCAATTCAAGGCAATTAATCATGTGCTCAAAACTATGATCCGATGTATGGTGGGGAACCACAAATGTCATTGGCACTTAATGATATTTTCATCTCTTTGGGCTTATCATGCCTTGGCCAAGACCTCCATGGGATTTACTCTTTCCAAGTTGTTTATGGTGTGGAATCGATGCTACCTATTGAATGTGAGATTTCCTCATTAAAACTTATCATTGAACTTCTCCCAAACACTCTAGAGAAGGAAGAAGTCCTAATTTATTTGGCTTAACTTGATGAACAGTGTTCTAATGCTCTTCTAGCTAATGAGGCTCACCGAAAATGTGTTAAACTTTAGTATAACCAATCTATTTGACCTCACATTTTTTCAAAGGTGATATAGTCTTTTTTTATGATCAATGACATGATCAACTTGGCTTAGGATGGTTAGAACCCATATGTATTGTTCATTATATTTTCAAACATGAACTTAATAAAGGAACATATGTTTTTATTGATTACCATGGGAGAACTCTCACTGAGCCCCACAACAAGCTTTATCTCAAAAATATTATGTTGAAACATTTGCGCATCATGCATTGTACATACGTATTATTTCAAAAACAAAATCCTTGCTACTATGTGGTATATCACTAATACTGGAACATAGGACTAGGTTTTAATGATATTTTGATTGCATTATTGGCCTTTTCCATTACCACTTAAGCTTGCCTTTGGGCCCACCCTTCCAGGTTGGGACATTAATTACTCTTTTTACACATTATAGCTTATGCGATAAAACCTACCCTCCATGGGTGTTAAATGTCATTTTGTCACCATGACACTTGATCATTAAAATGGATCTCTTGTCATCCATAAACATGCTCCATTACACTCCCTTAGAATTCAAACAATAAAAAGCCCTTGAAGAAGATGCGAATTTTGGGTAAAATGGATTTATGAATTGTTAAGTGTGACCTGCATGCTTTTTTTAGTATTTTTCTGCGCATTTTCAGTTTCTATCCCTAGTAACTGCACAAAACTGAGCTTTGTCTTCCACTTTAGATCGCATAGGAAAATCAAAGAAAAGTAAAAATAAAAAGTGAATTCTGGAAGTATTGTTGGTCGAATATGTCCCAAAGGAAAGTTCCTATGTCATATATATTCTAGCCATACCCCTCATATCATCGAGCTAATTCCCTTTCATCAAGGAACCCTAATTCCACAATTAGAAGGTTTCATCCTTATCTTTTGGCCTAAAACTTCTTCCTCTTGGCCTATAAATTGACTAGAGGATAGAGCGATTAAGAGGTTAAAAAAAATCACTAATGTTGTTGGATTTAGATTGCAAGACTTATCATCTAAGGAGATGTTTAGAGGCATTCTGAAGGAACCTCATGACTTCAAGGTAAAGGTTGTAAGGCTCTTCTTTATCCTTGAATTAATACAAATGAATCCTTTTTCCCATTGTATTATCTTATTGAAATGATGAATGGTTTATGATTCTTTTGATACTCAATAAGACAATCTCAATTTATAATCTCCTTGATCATTAGATTAAGTATGTTTTAATTGTTATGATTTCATATGTCTTTGATCTCTTTTATGTTTGTGATTTCAGGTCTTTTTGAGCATTTGGAAGCTTCATTGAAACGGAGCAGGGATCTTCATCAAACATTTCGCAAATAGGTAAGAGGAATTAAGGGAACTTTGAGGTGTAAAATGGGCCTCCTATGACAAAAGTACGACCAAAATAAACTTTATAAGAACCAATAGGATTAAAGATGATGATGTCAACCATGGAGGACCATTCACCATTTTTGGAGTAAAAAAATTGAAATATTAAAAAATAATAAAATAATAAAACTACTTTTTGAACTCACACTTTAACTTATCTCCCTAAGTTTTTACTCAAATGTCAAGCAATAGTACTCATTAGATGTAAAATTTAGTTCCTCATCCAAGGAGTACCCATGTTGCATACTTTCGATGGACCCTGCTACACGTAAAATCTAAAATACATGAAAAAACATGATTGCAATCATGTTTTTCATGTATTTCTCATTTTTCATGTAGTAGGGTCCATTGAGAGTATTTAAAATGGGTACTCCTTGGATGAGGAATCAAAATTTTCATCCAATGAGTGTTTCGGCTCGAAATTTGAGTAAACCCTTAGGAAGACAAATTGAAAATATGAGTTGAAAAAATAGTTTTTCCTTTTTTCCCTCTAAAATTTGATGATGTAATCTAATATTATTTTATTATTTCGACTATTATTTTGTAATTTCCTTTGGAGGCCCATTTTAGACCTCAAAATTCTCCTAATGCTTACTCTCCTACTCTTGTATTTACAATTCGAACAAAATAACCTTAGGGAAAGCCTCATTCAATTGTATGTTTGTTTCTAATTTCCTTTAGGATCTAGGGAGATCCCTCTTGTCACCAAGAGGGATTTATCGGTCGTAACAAATTGGTGACTTGACTGGGGAATGTTATTGTTCACTTCTCTTTTATTGGTTTTTCTTTCTGATCTTCTTTGCCTAGTTGCACCCGAGTGTTAGGAAATCTATGATATTTTAGATCCTTTGGTTTGATTGCTTTCTTTTTTAATTTTTTTTTGGACTTCCCATACCTGCATGATTTGTTTTCACCTACAGAGTGTAGATATGCACAAGATTTGAATTAAGAAAATTTCACATGTTCACTCGTTTACTTATTTAATCTTACTTATTTTTAGTGAATTCTTTGTTTATATCATAAATTGTGATGTTTTATGAAAAATTGCTTTCATTACTGCATGACAAAATGAAATCATTTCTTTTCAGTTTTGAAATCTTTCGTAAATTCATTCTAACATATTTAGCTTAAAGCATTCATTAGAGAAATTGCATTTTTTTCCAAATCTTGCTTGATTTCTATGTGTTCCAAATTTTGAGTGATAAATGATAAAACTTTTTGGTTTTGTTTGGTATTTTAGGAAAATTTGAAATCTTAATTTATTTCTGCATCTATATTGCATCAAAGTGAAATTTATTGGTTTTCTTATGAAAAGAATGTTTGTGAAATTGTGAGTTTTACATTTTTTTTGAAAGAAAATCAAATAAACCCTTACTTTCCATTAATTAGGATTTCATTGACAATAGATTACAAATTGCATGTTCGATTGCATTATAATTTTGAGTCAAAGCATAATATCATAAGTTTCACTCTCATTATCCATTGAGTAAATAATAGCTTCATAAAACAAAGTTAGTTAAAATCAATTAGAATTTTATATTTTTAGGTCTCTTGCCACCTATAGTAGCTTAAGAGTAGGGAATTCAAATAGAAAAGTGAGTAAAATTTCCAAACCTACAGACAAACAATATAATCTTGCATTTGGGAGAGAAATCCAATTATTTCAGTTTTTCTCTGGGAAGCTCTTCTTATACATGAGTTAAGCACAACATCATGTTGGATCTGCTGAGGTGATCGTAGCCACTTCATTGGATATGATAGAGTAATTTTCATGTATTACAACAGTGCCAAAATGTACTTGGGGTCACTTGAAAGTAAATCTCTAATTAACCATGATGAGGAGCTTTCAAAGGGATTGAGCTTTGTTACTCTTCCCTTGCATGTACATTCGATTTACGACTATTCCCCCGTGTAGAATTGTTTTAGTTGGTAAACTTAGTGACCATAATCCTAGGGCTCTACCTAAGGTGAAAACAAAGGAAAGGTCCTTTTGTACTTGGAACAGACATTGGCTAGACTCACTTGGACTTTTTGGAGGGTAATCTTTGCTCAAGGTGGCATAAGAAAATTTACTTGCCCCAAATCATTTCCTTAAGTAGGTTTTTAATGTAACTGGTCCCAAATACTCATATCTATAAAACATTTCACCTTCATCACTGGAATTTTGGATTTCATCAACAACTTGTAACTATTGATCTATGTGGCAAGTTATCTTGTATGGTTTGGATTCCTAGATTTATTAACGTGTGTTACCTTGCTTGTTTTTTACCTTTTAGAGGCTTTAGGTGTGATTTTGATATTGTGTGAATAATTAATTTAAAAAATATATATATTTTATCATGGTTGAATTACCTTGACAATCATGTAGAATGTTAGGCCAACCCCCTGAATATATGCCAAGTCGGCTAGAAAAGATTGAAACTAAAAATCAAAGTCAAAAGGACCCAGGACTACAGATAAACCTTAAACTTTTGATGTAACATGAACTGAAGTAAATCAACCAAAAACATATACTATTCTAGAACCCAGAGTAACAAAACCTGAATTTGATCAACCTGAAACACTAGAATTACACTCAGAAGTAACCGATTCAAAAATTTCTAAACTTATTCAAACATAACCAGATATTGGAGAGAGTTTGGATTCACAATGAACCGAACCATATATCGAAGAACCTAAGTTTAATTTTTTTAACTTGAGTCACCATCAGTTTCTTTAGCCCATACTACTCCATGTTCATGGCAAGTAAAACTTCTTATTACTGATAGTCTACCTCCTAGTCTTATTAGCGTTGAAGAACTTACCTCTAACGAAGAGGAAGAATCACCACATACACTAGTTTCTACTATTGATCAAGCACATACTCCAAAACTTTTTTTTATGCTTTTCGATCTAATCATTGGTACTTTACACCCTTGAAGTTTTTAGATGAAGGCCTTCTATGAAACAATAATCCTTATTCTATTGTACTAGGATTTGATATGTCTAGAATAACTTTTGGGGAAATTTCATCAGATACTTCGATGTTTCTTACTTCTCCAGAATCACCTTTATATGGTGGCCCATCAGTCCCTCCTAGATATCACTCTATTACAGGAACTTATTCAGGATCCTCTCCTTCAAATCAACCTTCAACTAAGTCAACTAGTTTAACTGAATCTATTGTCCAAGGCTTGACATCTGATGAATATATAAATATGATTTCCAGAAATGTAGGTAATCCTCAAGTTGACCCAATAGGTGATTATTACCCACATAGGGGAAAACCATTATATCCTCCTCCTAGAGGAAAACCTTTTGTCAGATCTTTCCCTCCAATTGGAGGGAAACCTTCTCCCATAAATTATCAAGGTTATGGTTAGATACCTTAAGCAAGTTTAGGTCAACCTATTGTATCTCAACCCATTGTTCATACTCTATATCCCATGATGAATACAATCTAGAATCCTTCATATAATCAATAACCAATACTAGTTGCTCCTCAAGTGTCAATTTATCAACCTATTCAACCCATTGGACAACTTATTGGAAAACCTATTCAAGGTGTTCCTATTTAAGTTCAAAAAATTGTCCAAGGTAATCCATCAAGACCTATTCAACAACTGCTCGATCATCCTATCCCAAGTACTACACAAACTTTGGTTTAGTCTGTTGTGCCAATCTCTTTTCAAAATCCAATTTCAAGTTCACCATCAACTACCATCCTGTGAGTATCACAAGTAGCTATTCCAATTACGTCTCAACTAATGGTGCAGTCAACTACTCATATTATTCCTCAGGTACCTATTTATCAAATTGTTCCTACAGTTCAGTCTATACCCAAAATACCAATGGTACATCCTAGTATACCATATGTGCAAACACCACTCCAAGGACATGGTTTTCAAGGTCAACCTCAACGTCAATTTTTTCAAAGCCAACCTTTTCAAAATCAATTCTTCCAAAGTAAATCTCTGTAGCATAAACCCTTTCAAGGAAATTTTATCCAAGGTCATATGGGTTAGAGTCCTTTCTAGAATCAATTGTACCTTGGTCATACTTTTCAAGTGCCCATTCAACTGTAATTCAGTATGGCTCATCCTGGATATCTCGGAGGTATGAAAATTCCAACTTCTTTTGCTATTCTAGGATATCTTGGGTATCCTCCTCTAGGAATAGGACTCGTCCCTCAGAGTTATTAATACCCACAATAGGACCCTAATCTTCAGCTACCATTTATTGCAACTTTGGATTTACTAGATCTATCTCGATTAACAAATGATCCCATTTTCTATATACCATTTTGGTCAGCAATCCCTACTAAGTTGCCGAGTGAAATTCCAAAATGTTAAGGTAAACCAAGAGTGGATCCATCTAATCATGTAATGACTTATCATCTTTGGTGTGCCTCAAACTCATTAGTTGATGATTCCATTAGATTATGACATTTCCAATGAACCTTAACTGGCTCAATAACGAAGTGTTATGTTGAATTACCATGAGCCTCTTTCAATACTTTCAACGCCATAGCCACTGCTTTCTTGACACATGTTTAAATACCCATCTGATATGATAATGGTACTTAACTTTTAACTTCTTTCAAACAATCAAAATCCACTTATATCTCAAATCATATTCATGAATGGAGATGAAGGCATCGATTAGTTAAAGTTTGTATCCCATACTAAATTTTGGCTGAATGGTTTATAAAATCACTTTTACCAGTAATTATTGAAGATGTTTCCAAGGGTGGTGTTGTAATCGAAGAACAAGTTATCAATCTTGCCCTGTACTTAGATCTTGTTTATACTCAATCTGACACTTTGTATGAAAAAAAATTAGATATGGCTTGTCTAAGTCAAACCAACCCATCCCTTGCATGATCACATGTCATTGATGCTGGATTGGTTTTGTGAGCCAACAATATAAGCCTAAAAAGAAAATTCTAAGAGGACTCAGATTTTGGCTTTACTAGATTCGCCCAAAGAAGACCCTTCTCCTGAAATTACTTCTAAAATAAATGTCGTAGATTCATTTGTTGTGAAAAACAAGATATCCAGAAATAAAAAAGAAAGGGAAAGGAAAATTGAAACAAGATATTTCTCCCAAGGATAAATCAAGCAAGAAAGAACCAACTCAAAAAAAGAAGAACCTTCAATATCCTTTTTTAATCTGTGATGAACATCATTACACCAAGGAGTGCCCTCATCGTGCCGAAGTTTCTAAATTCATTAAGGGTTCACCTACTCCTATTGTTTTTAAGGATCCATTTCCTTCTCAAGAAAATAATTTGGTTTCCAATAACCCATCTCCCTCTTCCACATCAGTAGACATCATGATGATGTCTTCACCAATTATGCTAGCTACAAGATCTAAAGATTATGGATCAATAAGTCCTAGTTTGAATGGAGAAGTTCTCGGTTTAGTTGATCAAGCTTAAACATATTCCCCCCTATTTCTGAACCTTTACACATAGAAAAACCAAATCCTAATATGGTAATTTGACCGCCACCTAAAGGTGTTCTTCGAAATTCATCTTTTAAAATGCATGCTAGAGATGCATAGAATTATAACATTTTTGAAGATTTTCTTATGTCACCTTCAGCAATGTCCATTCTCAAAGTGCTTCAGACTTGTCCAGCACAAAGGAAATTACTATTATTATATGTAGGAGTATTAGATCTCCAAGACTCTAGTCTAATCATTTTTTATCTTGAAAATCATGTACCACAACTCCCACATCAACTGGCAGTCCAATTACCAGTTTTTGTCTAAATTAGATGAGTTTTTCGAGTAGTAATTGACAAAGGAGCATATACATGCATTATGTCCATTTCTTGTTGGAAATATTTAGGTTCTCCAATGATCAATCAGTCTCCCATGACTTTGAAATCCTTTGATGGAAGAGGTTTTCGACCTTATGGAATTTTGAACGATTTGCGTGTAGAATTAAAGGGTAAAACAATTGTGATTGAAGTTGAGGTCATCAATGCTCAACTTGAGGTCAAATTTGGACTTATGCCATGTCTGTGGTGGTCTCTTCATTTTTTCAAATGATCATGTTTCCTCATAAAGGAAAAATTGTGAAAGTAGACTAGTTGTCCTATTACAGTTCATACCCTAGCTCTGCTGGTAGCATTCCTTTTGATGGAAAATCGACTACTGCATTTGAAGATGTTGGTGTTGGTCTTCTTAAAGACTCACCTCTTACGGGGATGTTCATGTTCCCTCCACCAAATTTTCCTCATAACATTTCTGAGGTCAACATTATTACATCAAGCACTTTTAAGTCTTCTAATCCTTGGAAAGTGCCTTTAGAGTCAAAATTAGCCTTATATGGTAGTGAGATGCCTCTTAGTCCTTTTGAATTAGCTTATGCAGTAGTTCAATCCTTTTCCAACCCATCACCATCAAAAAATGATCAAGTGAATATGATCATCAATGATTATTCTCGTTTGTCACATTTATAACCAATATCAATACCTAATCCTTTTGATAGAGAGTTTATAACTAATGAACGAATATGGAGGTAATGACTTTAGATGAAATGCCTTGGGACAATTACCATCATGACTCATATTTCTTACCCTACCTTGGAAAAGTTGAGAATACTTTTTCGTATATGCTTTCACCTGAGTTTGTGAGTAATTTTCAATGCCCGATGTCTATTCTTCATTCTGAATTTGAAAAGAATTTAGAAAACATATTGGCAACTGTGTTAATAAATATCTCAGTGAAACTAGGAATTACTAAAAATATTCATATAGGATTTTCTTGTTGTTTTGAAGAAATTCAAACATATAAAGCCCTATTCCAGGAATTCTACGACATATTTGCCTGGTCATATGAATAAATGCTATGAAACGATCCTAGTATTGTAGTGCATGAAATTAAGGCTTATCGAGACGCCAACCCTATTAGACAAAGATTGTGTCCTATGCATCTGTGAAGAGCTACTGCTATAAAAGAAGAAGTTGAAAAACTATTAAAATTAGGATTTATTTACGTCGTTCCTTTGACTGATTGGGTATCAAATGTAATACCAATTAATAAAAAACCAGGAACCATATCACTATGTGTTGATTACAAGGACATTAACAAGGCTTATCCAAAATACAATTACCCAACCCCGTATATTGATCAAATTGTTGACGATTGTTCTGGAAATGATATTTTCTCTTTCATGGATGGATTTTCCAGTTACAATCAAATAAATGTACTCCATGCCGATCAGCATAAGACTGAAATCATTTGCCCATGGGGAACCTTTTCAGATTGTAAACTTCCATTTAGTTTGAAGAATACTGGTGCAACTTTTCGAAGAGTGACATCTTACACATTTCACGATATCAAACATATTCTCCGACCCTACCTAGACGACCTACCAGTTCACTCACGGAAACAAAAGGATCATCCATCACATTTGAAAGAAATTTTCATTAGCTATAGGCACTACAATATTCATTTGAATCTCCATAAATTCATTTTTTGGGTACAATCCAGTCGACTTCTAAGATTTTTTATTACAAAATAAGCCATCCAGGTTGATCCTCTTAAGGTAAAGGCAATTCTAAACTTATGTGCTCCTTCTATTCTTCATCAAGTCTAGAGTTTTAAGGGGAAAGAAAACTTTTTATGAAGATTCATACAAAACTATGTTGATAAAAAAGGGAATTTATTTCATTTGGGATGAGCTTGCTGAAAAAGATTTTGATGCATTGAAATACGCATTGACCCATGCACCATTATTTCATCCGCCTTATTATCATCGGGATTACTTTCTATATTTAGCTGCATGAGATGCCACCATTGGCATTGTATTAGTGCAAGAAGATGAATCTAACAATGATCATGTGATCTATTACCTAATTCAAAATCTCACTCAAATTGAGATCAAGTATGCACGCGTGGAAAAATTAGAATTAGTAGTTGTTCAAATTGTTCAGCATTTTCATCACTATATACTTTTATGAAAAATCATAGTCATTTCGGATTGCAACCCTATGATGTATATTCTTACCAAACAATTGCTAGGGGAAAAATACTCCAAATGGATAGTCATTTTACATGAATTTAATTTGGAATTCAAAAGATCTAAATCAAAGAAGGATTTAGTTTTCATTGAATTATTATGTGACTTTCCCTATACTGACATAGAAATAGTTAGAGAAGACTCTCTGGTAGAAGAATCTCTCTTTCTTATTAGTACGTCTGATCCTTGGTACAAAGATATCATCACATATCTTTAAACCCAAACGTTTAGGCCTGAGTTATCTTGAACTGATCGATGTTGAATCTGCTACTAATCCCAGCAATATAACATTGTTATTGACTCTATCTTTCGACAATGCTTAACTCTTCAAGAGGCTGAAGAGGCACTAAATGATTTCCATTCTGAAGCATGTGGTGGCCACATATCTCGATATGCCAATACCAAAAAGATATTATGTGTTAGCTATTTTTTGCCTTCCATGTTTAAAGATTGCATTATTACAGTCAAAAAATGCCATAATGTCAAAAAATGCGAGTGCCTCCAACTCCTCTTCACCCTATTATAGTTGTTGGTATTTTTTCAAAATGGGCAATAGATTTCATCACTTGTAACCCTCACTTGGTCGAGGGGCATGGGTATATTATCCTTGTATTTGATTACTTTATGAAATAGGCTGAGGCTATGCCTACATACAGGGACGCCGACGAAATAGCAATAATTTTGCACTTTCAAGCATGTGATTACTTGGTTCAATGTCCCACATGGCATTGTTACAGACCATGGTAGCCATTTTCTCAACTTTATTATGATTGAACTATCAGTACAACTTGGCCTATGCCATGATAGCTCTACCCCTTACTTCCCACAAGAAAATAGTCAAGTCGAAGTTGTTAACAAAGTTTCAACAACCATGATTAAACAAATAGTTGTCATCCATAAAGGAAACTTGCATACTATAATTTTTTCAACCTTGTGGGCATATCATACTACTATCAAAACATCTATAGGTCTCACTCCCTTCCAACTTTTTTATGGTTTGGAGGCAATTTTACTAATTGAATGTGAAATTTCGTCTTTAAAACTAGCCATCAAGTTATTGCTAGCTAACTCTATAGAGGAAGAGCATTTTTTTCATTTAGCACATTTGGATGAAACATGCCATGAGGCCGCATTGGATAGCGAGGATCATAAAAAAATAATCAAAGCTCAAATTGATCAAAACATAAATCCTCTTTCTCATGTAGAAGGTGATGTAGTCTTGGTCTATGATCAAGCACATTAAAAATTAGGTGCAGGTAAATTCAATCCTATGTGGCATGGTCCTTACATTGTAAAATGTGTATTAGCTAAAGGAGCCTATGAGCTCATCGATTATGTTGGTGTCTCTTTGGAAAAGCCTAGCATTGGACTTTACCTAAAGAGATTATGCATAAAATATTTCATGGAGATTGGTAAATTACTTGTATTATAATTTTATAAGTGTGGGTCATAGTTTTAACAGTTTATTCAATCCACTACTACTTCTTCTACTTGTCTTGTTTTACAATTTATTTGAAAATGTCGACGTTCCCTCAAACTTACATTAGCTTTTCTGATGGTGTTAGTCATAGTACTCAGAATTTGTCTTCTGCAATTTGGCTTATCTATTTAGCTAGAGATGAGTTAGTTTCTATTCATGGGATATGCCTTGGTCAAACAACGAACAACATTGAAGAAAACAATGCAGTCACTGAATAATTATTTGATGGCATCTCATTTGGGATTTGACGTTTGGTTGTTAGTTTAGATTGGCAACTCATAGTATTACATTTAAAAAGTGTCTACACAGTAAGAATTTCATCAAAGTTAAGAATATTTTTAAGCATCCGTTTGTTGAAAAGGTAGTTTGATTACATTGAATATCAACACATTCCAAGAAATTTAAATACTTTAACCGATGCATTACCCAACCATGTGTTAAATAGACATTTTCAACCTTTGTAAAAAAAAACAATATATTGATCAAGATAAACTGAAATCACAAGTAGTAGCTTTTCATCAGATAAGGTCTGTAGAGAGTCTTATACAAAAATATGTCACTGAAGGACATTAGGCCCCATCGCCTTTATTATCTGAATATGTCGATAAAAAATTCAAAATATATCCCTAAAAGCTAAGCAGCTAAGCATGATGATGATCATGATAGCAAACTATAGCACTATGTTGGGAGTGGGATCCCCCAAGGATACTTTTGGGGCTAAAAGCCCATATTTGAGTCAAATTTTGTAATAAAATTGTAAAGACTTTGCATTTTGTTGTTGCAGAGCACGAAGGTGTCTTAAATCAACAAGGGTTGTCTGTGCTTAGTTTGTAAAGTAAAGTTGGTTGTAAGAGATCTACCCATGGTCCTTGGACCATGGGATTGTACAAAAAGAGCTAAGATCTAAGTAGTTAGAAGGACGAATCATGTAAAAGAGTTGTAGCTCTAAGTAAGAAGTATAAGTTTTTGGGTTGTAGAATAGGTAGAAGCTCTACAACTGAGTGCACAGAGGCCTAGGGTGGAAGTCTGCAGCTAAGTGCACAGACCCCTGCAACTATGTTTGCAAGGTGGATAAATTTTGTAAACACTTGAAAGATATCAATAGAGAGAAATATTCTTCTACTTTAGTGTCTTCGTTTAGTTGATGCATCTTGATATGTTATGTATGAATGTCCTTTATTATTATTGTATAATGTGAAAATGAATACAGTTACATTAGATAACTAAATGCAATTATGATTATCTCTTTATGTGGGGATAACTTTAATTGTTTGATAAGATAAGAAAATCTCTTAGATTAATTGGGGAATATACACAACATGCTTCCATGGCAGCATGAAAGTACCGAAGCAGTAGACTAGGGCTGCACAAATGTCGATCGTACCCTTCTATGGAGGTATTGAAGGATGGAATAGAGGGCTCATCTTGTAAGTCCCAGAATGAAGAGACCTGCGTGAAGGCAGGGATAGAGTGAATCAAACAACACAACAAACATATTAGGGTGCGAAAACTTGGTTCCAACATCCCCCCATACTGCTTCAGGTGAGACTTTAGTCCGCGCTCTTCGGGTTGATGCTGAAAGGGCCAGCAGTGTAGGGAGTTGTTTGGCTAATTAACGTTGAACCTATGTCAGGCACCCTCAAGCCAACAAATGGTTCTATTGCCAGGACCGAAATCTACATAAGAGATGTGTGATGTCATATCACTATAATCCAACTAAGAAGGAGATCAGAGACTGTTTGGATAGAAAGATCCATGAATTCATGGTGTAGGAGAACAAAAACTCATGACTGACAAAGGAATAGTTGTTGGATAGATACCTATACATAGAGATCCACAAAATATTTTTATGCTCCTTTCTGGGTGAGCTATATGAGTGGATTGTGAAGCTAGAAGATAGCCAAGGAAGGTGGAAACTTAATGGTCCTATTTTTTGGATCTCGGATCCAGTACAAAAACTGGAAGCATCCAAGGACAAGATCGCTCACACTGTTGATCATTGGCTCGATCACATCATAGGAGGAATTGTAAATGAATTCACGGTCAACACCTCAATCAACTACAACAAGGTAGAGTGATGCTTTTTCAAAGGATCATGAGGTAAGTACGTGAAATATTTGAATACCTGGATTAAAATGTTATTGTGTGAAAACCAGGTTATGGATCTACCTTGATGTTCAAGACTACGCGAAGCAGAAAAACTTACAAGAGCAAAGGAAAAAATGGGCTGGAGTATAGTCCATTGATTTCACCTCCATGACGAGATGAGGAAGGGATAGTGAAAATTTCCCCACAAAGTGCTATTCAGTTAATAAGACAAGGATTCTCGTGTGTACCACCTCTACCCACACCACCGCCAACTTAACCCCCATCACCTGCGACTTCAACCATACCACCTTCATCTCCACCGCAATTCAATATGGAAAATTCAGTGAAGATACCTTTGTTCAAAGGCTTGGGAAATGAGGACCCAAACCAGTTCTGGTTTGTTGTGAAAGCTATATCGAAAGCTCAGGGTGTTACAGATGATCATATAAAGAATGCGACATTGATTAGTGCTCTGCAAGATCGCGCACTAACCTGGTATATCAAGTGCTCTATTGATAACCCGAATTGGAGTGGCAGACATATAGACAACACTGCATAGATAATTCAGTAGGCCTAAATCTGAGGTACAGTCAATTGTGGGATTCAAAGAAATCATGATGCGACCAAGTGAGATGCCTTGGGAACTAGATTAGAGGTTCAAGTGTACAATTTGTGAAGCCAATATGAATTTGACAGAAGGATAGCATCACGAGTGGTTTGTGGCTTCGCTACTACCACACTTAAGGGTTGCGTTGTCACAACAAAAGATAAAAACTCAGGTGGAGGCCTTGGAGATTGCAATGAGACTACATGAAACTCCAATGCAAGATCCAAATATGGGGGTTCAACAGATCCATGCACAGTTGAATAATCTGTGCCTTGAGATGCAAAGTCTAAAGCAGGACAGAATAGTTTAACAAAAGGTGCACAAGGAGGTATGTTTCTTGAAATTCAAGAGTTAGGGGCATGCCAAGGGCCATTGCCCAGTGTTTTTGAACTACATTGTAGGAGGAGGACCAAGGCTTTTGAGGCTGGAAGCTCAAGCAGGTCCAAGCATGGGGCCTACATTATGGTGTGCTATATGTCAAGCACCAGGAAAACATGCCACGAATAATTTTCATTTGCTGCAGAAGTTTGTACAGACACTACAACAATTGTTCTACAACTTTTGTAGGTCGGTAGGGTATGATGAGTGTAACTACAGGAGTTATGAATTGGTGATGGATAGAACTCCTGTCTATAGGGTTCAGGCAGAAACATGGTCCCATGACCAGAGAATAGGGATGGCATAGATAGGATTTCAGGGGCGTGGACGAGGCTGAGGCAAAGGAGGACCTCGCAGAGGTCGTGGACAGTTGATCTGCTACAATTGCAAAGGACCAGGACACTATGTCTGCAATTGTACTAACCTGAAACATCTATTGTGCAAGTATTGCACATTGTTTGATCATGAAATAGAAGATTGTCCTATGCTGATAACAAGAATACATGATAAGTGGGTGCTACCACCTCCACCGACTCAAAACCTATAGATGATGAGGTGTGAGGTACACAAAGAGGATCCAAATGTAAATATAGTGCTCAGAAGTGGAATCATGACAAGAGATGACAAAGGGAAATAGCTAGAAGAGATTACATGGGTTCGCAAAGCTCTGATAAAGGAGGCAAAGTTCGATTTGGAGTGTGCACGTGAAACCATCATGGAAGCTAAGAAGACCATCACTGAGGCCTTCACCTTAGGAAGCAAGGATAAGCCTGATAAGGAGATGGACCCTTCTATGCTCACAACCTTCCTAGAGACCTGCATGAAGTTACTGTGAGATAGTAAGGTTGTGAAGGGGTTACAAGAGCTCATCAATAGATGTGCTCAAACTACTCCAGGTGAGCCATGTGTAGTATGAAATATTGGCAAGCATCAAATAAGAACAAGATAGGAGATGAGGCTGATCACGCATATAGGAGAGTATGAAATGGATCAAGTTATTTTGGACCTCGTGTTAGATGTGAACATCCTACCAAAGCAGACTTGGGAACAGATGGGGAGGCCCACATTGCAATGGCCTTTGATTCAGCTAAGGATGGCCAATCAACAAAAGATCATCCCCATGGGGTGGCTGCAGGGGGTGACTGTGGATATTGAAGGTGCCATCATGCTGGCTGATTTTGAGGTAATATAGATACGGGATGACAGCAACCACTATGCTATACTCCTGGGAATTGACTAGGTTACTGATATGAAGGGGGTAACCAACCTAAAGAAGCGAAAGACGATATTTGAGAAGAAATCACTACGCGTGATAGTACCTTTATATCCTGCTAAAGGCTTGCGCTATATAGAACCAGTTCGCAATTATGAGAGTGATGACGATTTGGACTGTATCTATAAGATAATAGTGTGAGAGGAAGACTGGGTGAATCCCACCACGGATGGATGAATTACATGGGATTGTGAGAGTTCCTACACTTCAGACTCTGATGAAGAGTTATGTTATGAAACCAGCTCGCAAAAAGATAGAAAAGATAGATCAACGCCTTAGAATTCAGCCTCTTCGAGGGGGCAACCTCCTTTACATTACACAAATGAATGATTCTTTGATGATTCAAATGAAAAAACCTCCTTTCTATATATATAAGTCTAAGGAGTCACAATATAACCTAGCTGACCTAACAATAATAATATAAAGGCATAAAAATAACAATAGAGGGATTCTATGGGGCACAATAATAACAATATGGGGATAATAGGGGCACAACGATATTAAAAAGGGATACAACTACAATAGTAATGGGGTAATCACCAGTATTATAGGGACCTAACATGCCTCTCTCCTTCAAAAAAGTGTTTTCCTCAATGCTTGAGTAATTCTAGATGCTTCTATATAAAATTCTCATCCTCCCATGTGGAATCTTTAGCAGATAAGTTCTTCCACTTGATGAGATACTCTGAAATTGATTGATTTCGTAGCTATT